>CM045768.1:12374389-12606994 GCA_025200525.1 Camellia lanceoleosa
AAAAAGCAACTTCCATCAAACCACACAACTTCCATCATCTCCTTCAACTTGAACTCCTGTTTAAATAACTTAAAAGGAAAAAAACAAATAATTGGGTTACTAATACTAAAAATGTAAAAATGTTAATTACAACAAAAAGATGACAACAACTAACACAAAAGTGGCACATGATTGATCCGACTCGATCTCATCATCATCATATATAGTTGCATAGCCCACCGATTCCAATGTAAAAATGGGGACTCAAGGATTTGATTATTTGTAAGTTAGTTATTAGTTTACATATATATATGTATTGTTGAACTAGTATGATAATCTAGTATTTGGTGTAGCTTATTATAAATTAAAAATTGATAATTAGAAAATAGAAATAAAAAATCAATCTTCCAACTAATTAATTTTTCAAATTATTTAACTACTTCTATCTAATAAGATGTAAGCAAAAATGTATCAAACAAAGGTGACTGAGACTCCCGTAATAATATATATATATATATATACAATTTTAATGAGCCGCGCAAACAATCACATTGTAATTCTATTGATTGACCCCCAAAAAAATATAACTTGATAACTTTCACTTCAGTTTGTAAAATAAACTTGTAAATTTGTTTGTTTATTAACATAAGCTCTTAAGTACCTCATCAATTTCCACTAGAGAGTTTCATCATAAACAATTACATAAGATCTAAACATATATAGAGCAGTTAATTTGCAACCATTGTTTATCGATTATCAATGATTATCAACAACTCAATATTATAGACAGATTATCAGCAGTTCAAACGATGTACAAGCACCGATTATCTGGAGTCTGGAGGAGGTAGATCAAGCACAAAACATACAAGCGATTAATAATCGGATGATCTAAACACGATATATAAAATAAATAAATTTAGAGACGAAAAAAAAAAACAGAACTATACTATATTTTTTACAGATCTATACTCAGATCTAAGCACTGATATATATATATATATATATATATCTAATGCCGAGAGAGAGAGAGAGAGAGAGAGTATTTTTCAGATCTATACTCAGATCATGTAAACACTGAGATATATATATATAATATACATATATATATATGTATAGATCTGAACAGAGATGGGAGAGAAAGAGAGAGAGAGAGAGAGAGAGAGATACCTAAACAGAGATGGGAGCCGCGGTGGTGACGGAGGAAGGATCGTCGGTGACCGTGGGAGGATCGCCGTGGCCAGCAAGCGGTGATTTGAGAGAGGGGCAGACGAGAGGGCAGAGAGGACGAGAGAGGAGAGGCGTGTTTGTTGTGTGAGTGTGTGAGAGGGTCTTTGAGTGAAACCCTAATAACACCAACATATGTGATATATATATCGTGACCAAATCGTAATTTCACATCGGGGAACATGCGGGGCAGGGGCGGGCGGGGGACGGCTTGGTCCGGTCTGAAAAAACATATCCCCGCCCCACCGGATATAATCGGGGATGAAATTTGAATCTGTCCAACCGTAGAGATATTTTAGTTATTCACCGCTAATTCGGAATTAGAATTGAGTCACCATCGGGCGGTTTCGAATGCATCCTAAGCGCTCGTGCCCTTCACTGCCCTTCACAGCAATCAATGAATGGTCCCAAAACAAACCTACACCAGAAAACCAAAGGCAAAGCAAAACTCCCATCAAATCATGTCTCTCCCTCAATAACTAGGCAACATGAGAATGGCTAAGGTGGTGTTTAGGAAGTAACATCTCAAATTTTTTATCTTATAAAAATTATTAAAAGATAAAAGTTTTGTAAAATTAAAAAAAATATATTCAAACAAAATATCACATCCAACTTTATAATCATTTCACTTTTTTTCTCACAAACATCACATCCAACCACAAAAAAATCTAACTATCTTTCCAAACATTAAAAATTTTTTATCTGATAAAAACCTACATCTACTAAAATCTACATAAAAACTCACTTATCAAACACTCACTAAATCTGTTGTGAATTTTTTTTTTTTTTTTTATCAAGAAAAAAAAAAGAATATTTTGAAATGTTATCATTACATCTGTAAGTCGAAATTTCGAGATAATCGATTGTCAACATGATTGTGGACACATTTTAAGCACGGATATTGGTCTCATTTCTCCTTCCATCATCTATCTTATACAGTTTTCATATTGTTATGTCATTAAAACCAAAGGTTAAAAATATGTGATACTAACTCCTAATAAATAGATTTATTATTTAATAAATCTTATAAAAAAAAATTTGTCATAAAAAAGTCACTAATTGTAAATTTTTAACGATATATATAAAAAATTATTGTAAAAAATTATTTTTAATGACCATTTTATCAAGACTTATTTTCAATAGAACTTAATAGGAATTAAGTCTAACTATTAGGACCTATTGATAGTTTATTTTAAAAATATATGGAATAAAAAATTATGCAGAGTAAGACATGACCCAAATGTATTTTAAGTTATGATTGTATTGTGTTGTAACTCTAATGTACTCTAATAACTCATTGAGTCATAGGCTTCGTTTGGGAACAGGCTATTTTAGTAACTTTTTAGCTTTTTACGAAAAGATGTGTAAAAAAATAGAGAGGTGATGTGATTAGTTTTAATTGACTTTTTGACTTTTTGACTAAAATAGTCAGTCCCCAAACGAGGCCATAGTCGGGATTGAATGTGATTGTTACAATTTTGACTGTAACAAAAAAACACACAGCATTACAACCAAGAGGGTGCGCACCATAGTATGACCAAATGAAATTTGGACAAAGGCAAAGGCAAAAGCAAAACGTACAAAAGATGACACTGGATATTATTGATGCAAATGATAATCAATTAAACAAATTGCACCACTTTCATTTTTTCTCATAATTTAAATACTAGAGATAGAATTCTGAAAAAGGAATAATACTGTAAAGTAGTCTTGGCCCAGATGATATCAGGGACATCATACAATATCTGCTGTGTTTGGTTGGGAGATTTAGGGAGAGATTTGGAAAGAGAAAAGTATGTGAAATTATGTGAAATATAGATATATTTTTTTCACATTTCACCTACTTTTTTTATTTTCCTTTTCAAATCCTTCCTCAACCTTAACCAAACACAGAATTAAGAGGACAAAAATACTCCAGATGAAACTAAGAATTTTAAATCAGCACAAACACTTCGGATAATGTATCAGTAATCTTCAACTTTCTACAAGCCAATCATTTCGGTTTACTTTTTATGGGTGAAGAAGAGAATGACTTGTGACCACATTATGCACTCATAATAGTTCGTGCTTATCTTTAGTGTCGGAGTCTGAGCTACCCGAGTTCTAAAAGCTCCATAGAATTTGATGGCTAGTGGTACATGACCTCGGCCCTGTTTGGTAGAGCTGTGGGTAACTGTTTATAACTTATACCTAAACAGCTTATAACTTATAACTTTCAGCTTAAGCTGATTTTCAGCTTATTCTTAAAGCATATCCTACCCCACTCAAAGAATAAGCTGATTTCTGACTTTCACAAAGCTATAAGCTATAAGCATAAACTAAACCAAACATATCAAAACAGCTTAAATTAAACTGAAAACTGAAAATAAGCAGTAACAAACAGGGTCCTCATGGATAATGATCAGAGAAAAGATTCACAGCACACATTATTTGGAAGATGGATGGCCAACTGAGGCAGCAGCTGGTAACAAAGCAGTAGATGTTTGCGCATATATTAAAACAACAATGCTACGGACCCCCAGTACGGACGACCCCCACCGACCCCCCCCAGTGCCACGTGTCAGCTTGGGATTGGCCGAAAACACACAAAAAAAAAAAAAAAAGAAAACTGTTTTTTTTCCACCAATCACGGACGACCCCCAGCTGGGGGTCCAAGTCATTTTTCATATTAAAAAGTTCAATAATATGGATGAAAAGGCCAACTTTGAGCAACTCGTGGTTAGCCATTTGAGCTGTCATTATCAAAATTTGACAAGATCTTGACAAAAAAAACTCTCCAATCATGAGCTATTTGACTTGCCAAATTATAGTTATTGGCAAACCTTGTGCCCAATAGCTAATTTGCCAAAAATAGTGAGCTATATTCTATGAAGCACGGGTATAGGTATAGATGCGACTATGGATACGATACGGATCACGTCAATACGGTAAAATTCACAAAAATAAGGAATGCGGATCTGACTTGGCACGCTTTGTAAAAAATATTTATTTTTAATTTAAAGTAATGCAAAAATTAATTAAATGATTTAATTTGTTATGGTCCAACCTATAATTGACATTTAGGGTTGGTTTGAGATGTCCTAAAAAAGTGTACTTTTTAACTTATTGGTGGGTTTGGGTTGGGTTTGATGTGATGTGTTAGAGAGGTGATGTGATTTAAATAAGATGATATGACTTAAATAAGATAGTGACTTTTTGACTTTTTGACTTATTTAGGTTATGCCAAACTAGCCCTTAATGTCAAAAGTAAAAGTATAAATCAAAATTAAATGTCAATATACTAAATAACTTACAAACTATAGTTTAATTTTAAAATCATACTAAGCATAAAACAAAAAATAAAAAAGAAATCTAGTGAAATGAGTTATTTCTATAGTAGAAGGAAAATATTGTTTCAACTGAGATATGGTACGACTTAAATATACACTAGGTACGTCTGGGTACGTCAAAAATTAAAAAAAAAACTTGGATACGTGTTTCGTGTATCAGAATGCGTATGAAGTACCATATGAAATCTGATGCAAGTACCGCACGAAAGTACGACAAGTTTTCCAAAGTACCCATGCTTCATAGGCTATATTTGACAAGCTTGAGAAGAGCTTTTTCTCTACCTCTCTCAAGATAAGGCACACAAACAACATTTCCAACTAATCATTGTTTGAGAAAAATAGAAAAATGACATTTGCACAATAGCAACAGAATTACCAAATCATAGCATTTCGATAACATACCAAAATGACAATCACTATTGGAGTTTTTGGCACGATCAATAAAACAGCGGCCAGGAACAAGTAAAGTAGAGCATGTGACAACTAAGACATAAAAACAAATTGGAAACTCACCAACCGCTACACTCACCAGTAAGAGGTAGGAAGGAGTATGTAGAAACGTCAAAGCTCCAATCAAAGATAAAATAGTTCCTGTGCTACATAACTGTGCATATAATCCTGTACAGAGACGGGAAACAAAACCCCAGTGTAATGAAATTGCAGTTAAACAAATTCATGTGGTTAATTCAACAATGCAGTGCAGGATGGTGGCATGATGCTCAGTGCTTACTTAAAGCATACATATGGGCCATTGGCAAGCCATTTTACTCCAGACAGCATTTTAGAAGAGTACATCCACAATTTTATTTTAATAATCTAGAATAGGGATATTTTATGGTTTTTATTTTCTGTTTTCAGAAAACACTAACAATTTTCAGAATATTTTTCTGATAACAACTACCTTTCTAGGGAATACCAAAAAGTTGTTTTTCACTTTTAAAAACTTTTTTTCACACAGAAATAAAAAAAAAAAGATATGTGTTTTCAAACTTTTCATTAATGAAAATTGAAAACAAAAAAATGACAATACTACCAAACAAACCCCTACTACTTTACCGAAAGTACAACATTTTAAAATAGTAGAAAAAATAAAAAATTAAATATAAATATATAAATACTTTCCTCCTCAAAGTGCCGAACACTTTACTGTAGGAAAGGAAACTTGCCCTCGTTAAAAGTGAAATTGATTGGACTTGAAATGAAGCGGGCACTGCCTCAATGAACTTTATCCTCTAGCTGTCTAGCATGTATAACAAACATTAAGCAGAGCAGTAAAGAACTGTACTCCCTAAGAACTAACCTCCCATTTGCAAATCACGTATAATTCCAAAAGCAACAATCATCCAATGGATGAGTGCAGTTTTACGAATTAAATATTCATGATCAACTTACAAAGGCAGTATGGATATGTCAGATTTTCAGCCGTTCAGGCAACTATTTCTGGTATGTCAAAAAAAAAAAAACCCTTGTTTCTGTTAATCTTTTTTTTTTTTTTTTTGTAAAAGTTTCTGTTCATCTTAAATGACATGGTTAACGCCCCAGTGGAATCAGCACTCACAGGGCACACCAACTCTCCGTATCGTCATTTCAATTCTAAAAGCCAAAAAATACATCAAGAAATGTAAATTTTAAATGTGATACCTGGGCAATTTTAAGGTCACATTGCAGTCCGCTGACAGCACTTTACTTTTCCAGCCTTAAAATACATAAAATGGAAGGTCATCAGTTTCCCAATAATCCATAGTAAAATCTTCTAAAAGAAGAACATTGCCTGCTTTTCAAGTAATTAGCTCAACAGCATAATCATTAGACTAATAAAAAAGAACTTAGAAGCTTTAGACAAAATATGCATTGCAAAATGTGACTCCATAAATCATTCTCCACTGAACAAACACAAAATTCCACGTTTCAACCAATGTACTGCCTTGGCAGCCTTCTATTTCCTCAATTACATTATGAATACAACCCATTTAAATAAAGCAGAGATACATTTCAAAGAGATGAAGGGTAAGTCTATCATAATCAACACTGCCATTATAAAGCTTTCCTGCATATGATAACACCAACAAAAACTGATATAAAAGCCACTAAAGCTCCCTGTCTGGAAAGGGCAAATTCGGTCCATGTCAAGGGCTTTGTGACCTGGACTACTACCTTCTGAAAACGTTCATTCAGTTCCTCTAGCGATCCAGTGTTGTCAATCACTATGTCTGCCTGGGTAATTTTCACATCCAGAGGCATCTGAGCTTGTATCCTGTTTCTGGCATCTTCAACGGATGTTCTGTCTCTTGACATAAGTCGCTGAAGCTGTGTTTCAGGGTCAACCCACACAACAATAATGGGTTTTGTCCACTTGTCCATCTTGGCCTCAAACAACAAAGGGATATCAAGAACAACAACCTTACAGCCCTTCAACCATAGCTTCAAAATTTCCCAAAAATACCAGATGAAATATAAGGTGCCAATAGCCTGCAAAGATATAATAGCCAAAGGCCAAAACTTAGTCAAAAAATTAACACCTATCATACCACATCATTTCTCTTGTGATCTAGAACCAAGCAAAACTTGTGGCAATGCCAAAAAGTTTTTAACGGGATAATTTACCTATCATCCCCCAACCAAAAAATATAAAACAATACTTAATTTGACAATGATAGTCATATCAGAACTTCAAGCTCAAACCTGACAGGGCTTTAAAGGAATTGCTTATGCTTGCTAAAGTAATCTAAAGAATCTGCTTGGAGTAATAAAAACCACTTGGTTTACATTTGTTTGTTTGTTTTTATTTATTTATTTATTATTATTATTATTATCTAATTGAGCATTTCATTACCAATTTTGTTAAAAAGAAACCAATGCTAAATGCAGTCCTTAACAAGGTTTGTCAATTTAAACCTTGCAGACATACAATTTCATATAATTAGAGCATAAGAAATTAATACTAGTATCCCATAAGCTAGAAACAAGCCAGACATGACATTCATTAGACGCATGCAGATTAGAAAACAAAACTAGTACTTTACTACATCCAAATGATATGAAATGTAGAAAAGAAAACAATTAATTCATTATGCATTGGATATTCAAATAGACCCAAACTATCAGTGCACCTGTTAAGAAGTTGGCGCTTGTCGGGATCAGAAAATACTATGACCAAGCTTTGGCCTATCACCTTGTCCATTCTCCTGTAAAATATCCTCACCAAATGCTGCCACAGCCTTCTTCCACCCACCAGTGCCTTTCTTTAGAACATCCTGTGAATTAACCCCCCTTGCATTTATTAACATTGACAAAATGGTGCATTTTCTAAAGTGAATTTTGATACAAACCTAGTCAGCAAGTATAGAAATAGGATTGTACAAATCATATAATCAAAATTCAAAAATTAATTTAAATTAGGGTTTAAGAAGATGAATTTCAAGAGAGGAAATAGATAGATGAAATTACGCGAGCGACGAGGTCGGCATCGACGACGGGGATGCCATGAGACTTGAAAAGATTGGAGACAGTGCTCTTCCCTGATGCAATTCCACCAGTCAATCCTACTATCCTCATCTCCACACAACCCCTCTTTCGATGATGGTGATTGAATACACAAGAATAATACAGACTATTGCCAATTCGGGCGTAGTCCAAATTGATTCTTTGTTTGCCTGCCTGCTCTCACTGCCTGCACTTCGCTTAGATTTTTATATGTACTAACAGGTCGGTTGCTAAGGGTGTACGGGGTGCAGGTTGGTGCGGTTTAGGAGAAAAATAGAAATCATACGGCGGATGGCGGATTAATAAAAGTGTCATTAGAAATTGCCATTTTTCTTATCAAAAACCGGCAGTTCAGTTGGCAAATAATGACGGTTTTGACTTGGTGGTTTGGGCGGAATGGCAGTTTATAAAAAGTATAATTCAAATCGCTGAGATCACTGCTACTTACCTCATGAGATGCAAGCTGCTGAGTGCGCAATGGGACCCTAAAGGACCATGAACTGAGCTGAAATGGATCCAAAAAACTAATCAGGAAATTGATTGTGGACATGGTACAAGTTCAGTATAGCAATAAACTGGTACCTGATAAAAAAATTCATCTTCTGACTTAACATATACTATAGCCTCCTCACTACTATTACTTGCTGCTTCTTTCTGTCCAGTATTCTTATGCTGTAGGATCAATCAGAAACCCAAAAGAAAGAAAGGAAACCAATTATAAATCAAAATGGGAACATGTAAGGAACACCATTGCAACAATTTTAAAGACAATGCCAAGCAACTAAGGAACACTAATAGATAAATTTTAAAAATGTTTGTTGCTTGCCTTATATCTTCTCAAGTTAAGAGCAGTAACAACAGAGTAAGGTGTATCATCTTCATCTTCCTCGATTTTAACAATTGTCCCTACCGTGCTTTGCCCCAATATTAAGGTCCACAAAACCACTTATGGCACTAGTTCTGGACACAAAGTTGTGAGGATTTGTTGGACTCAATCAGTGTTACCACCTGGATCATGAATAAATATCTGACATTACATTTGATGTAGGATGGCTAACCAGAAGAAAACAAATGCAGAGAAAAACGAAAACCACACCGAAAGAAATTAAAATAAACCCTAAAATCTCAATATCAATATCGCAATTTCATAATCCAAGCTGAATAACCCTAAATACAGGCATGGGAAGAGCAAAGGGAAAGAGCAGAGAGAAAGAGCTACGTACCACCTGCGCTGAGCGGCGGCGGTGGCGCGGTGGCCGCAAGGCTGGTGGCGTCGATCGGGGAGACGAAAAGCAACAGACGATGAATGAAACGAGATGGATTGGGGGCGTGAATTACGTTTAATGAGAATTGATTGTGTGTGTGTGTGTTTGATAGTGTGTTTACAATTAGTTTGATAACGTAACCTGGTATATATATATATTTTTTTGGCTAGAACTTATGTCTAGGTCTTAAGTGAATTTATTATATAATAAATATTATGATAATTAATAATGTTTTTATTAAACATTATTAAAAAAGTTACTAATTTTTAATTTTTAACGACAGTTTGAAAATTGTTATAAAAAATATCACTAATTATAAGTTTTATCGACAGTTTAAAAAAACGTCACAAAAAAAGTCACTAATAGTTTGAAAAATTCGTTACAAAAAAATGTTACTAATTGTAGGTTTTAGCAATAATTTATAAAAATCGTGCCAAAAAAAAAAATCACTAATTGACAATTTTTAACAACATGTGCAAAAAATTATTTTTAGTGACAATTTTATTAAGACTTATTTTCAACAGAACTTGATGGAAATTAAGTCCAACTATTAAGACCTATTGGTATTTTACTTTATGGGAGATTTACCAATAAATCCCAAAATTTAAACTTATGAACCAATTGGTCCCATTTTTATTCTATTAAACCGTTTAGTCCCATTTAATTGTGAGGGACGTAATTACCCTCATATAATGCAGCTGTCAGGCAGAAATTAGGTGAGGCACGTGTGGCACTCACGTGCTTGATTAGTGAATGGATGTGTGGTGTGTTGCATCTGATACACTAGTAGGGTGTCACGGAATGACAAAGTACTGTAAGGAGTTTTTTATTGAAATTTGGGTTGGTGTGTGTGTACGACACACCGACACGTCTGTGACACGCACACAAAGATCTGTTCGATCTGAGTTAAGACACACACAGTGGGTGGCATGGGCTCTCTCTTTCTCCTATCACACACAGATTGACACATACATTGTGAGGGCAGACACACACACACATATATATACACACACAGCCAAAAGATACACACACACAGAGACAAAGATACACACACAGATACACACACACATTGTGAGGAGCAGACACACACAAACAGATCAGATCAGAACTTCCTGAGTCGCCGGTTGCTGATCGATCAAATCTTCCTGAGCCACCGGTTCGTGCGCCGCCCGTCGAGCCTCCGCGGCGTGGCTCGGTTCCTCGATTTCAAGCTCGCCGACGATCGGCAGATCAATTTGCAGAGATACACACACATTGTGAGGGGCAGACACACACACACAGATCAGATCAGATCTTCCTGAGTCGCCGGTTGCTGATCGATCACATCTTCCTGAGCCGCCGGTTCGTGCGCCGCCCGTCGAGCCTCCGCGGCGTGGCTCGGTTCCTCGATTTCAAGCTCGCCGGGTCATGATTTGATTCTCTCGGCTGATGTCAATGCTTCTGATTTGATCCGGAACATTGCCGCCGAGTGTGGAGTTGATTTTGATGAACATCAACACAAACACAGAGGAAGCCACACATTCAAGTTCGAGTTCGAAAACCCTAACACACATCTGAGGGTGTGCTACACAGCCGTCGGCAAGGAAGCCTTTATTCAAGTTCGAAACCCTAACACACAAATGGTGAAACATATTTGAATGAATCACATTAAACCATGGGCCCTTTCGTCCAAACAGTTAAATAAAAATGGAAAAAAAAAACCAAAAGGGACCAGATCAACCCACTAATAGGACTATTTGGTATAATAGAATAAAGATGGGACTATTTGGTATAACAGTTTGTGAAGTAGGATTTATTAGTAAATAATCCTTACTTTATTAGTAGTAGTAGCTAGAAAGAAATAACAGGTCGGGTTGATATATGGCGTGTTGGTTTTGATAACTTGCTACCGTGCTAACCCACTCTTCTTGAACCCACAACCTGCCTAATAAACTTGTCAGAAGCGAAAAAATGCACGGTTCAACATACTTCGGTGCGATTTTGACAGTTTTAGCGGTATTATATATAGTCTTAACTTTCACTGCCTTAACTTCACTTAGAAGTTTATATATAATAATAGGTCGGTGGCTGCCATTAAACTGACCGTCATCGTGATCAAGAAGCCCATTTTGCCCCTCAAAACATATGGAAACTTGCGATGCTTTTGTGCACATTCAAGAAATGGGTCATATCATCAATTATTTATTAAATGGAGAAAAAAAATGTTTGAAGTTGAATCAAAAAAATAAATCAATGTGTTTAGTTTGAGTTTACTGAATTAAGTTCTTGTTTGGTTGTGTTTCAGAAACAATTTTCTGAAATATTCTCTACAAACACATTTATGAGAGTAATCAAACCAAACAGATTTTTCCAAAAAAAATCTCAGAAATGGTTTGGTTGTCTTTTTCCAGGATCACTTTTAAAAAAAAATTCTCAAAAATCCGTTTGGTTGGTTTTTTCAAAAACAAAAAATACAAACACCCCAAATTAGAAAAAAAATAGTGTGTAAACATGTTTTTTTTTTTTTTGAGAATCAAGCAAAACAACACAATATATTATGTATGAGGTAGAAGTTTTATAGATTTTGCCAGTTGGTGTGCTGGCTCAACAAGAGCCTTATCCACCTTAGTTACAGATAAAAACATAAAAAACTTACTTAAGACTAGCACATCTTGTACAACCAAATCAACCTCCCACTCTGGGTTGTTTTTTTTGACAAAACTATCAACCAAAAGTTGGCAATCTGTAAAATAAGTAAACAAAATATATATTAAAAGTATCTACTAAAAGTCTACATAGTGACAACGATAACAAAATCTTCTACTTTCTCTCCATGAAAAATATCTTTCATCACAGAATAAAAAGAATTAAGTTCAAAATCAAAAGATGATTTTTGCTTCAAAAATCACCACACAAATAGATGTTAAGGAATTGGCAAAGCATAGGCAACCGAGAATAAACAAGCAAATGCCATTTTATATACAATACATGTTCTTGCAAACTCCGTTAACTCTGTACAAAATGAAGACTACCAAATTTGTCGAATAGTATGAACATGGAAGTTCATAAAAGACACAGATACATAAAGAAAGTTACTGGAGACGTTCACTTGTTTTAAAACCTTCTACAACAATACTCATTTTCTTCTGGGTTGTGCAAGGTGATTTGTTAACTAAAGAAGCATTCCATTAGATTCTCGGGCAAAGGACTTTAACTTCCGCAGGCCATGCACTCTTTCCAGTTCTGCAATGAACATACCACTTGAGCCTTAGCAGCTTCATCATCGTGGTCCACACTGACAGCATTTTCCTTTTGTCGACAAAACAACCAAGTTAGTATAATAAATAAACAAAACATCTAAATAAAGGACACATTTGGACGTCCCATTGAATAAAATCAATATGTTGTGCTTCAAACAATATTTGAAAGTCTAATAATATTAGTTGTTTGGTGTAAGTGTAATAACATTAGTTGTTTGGTGTAAGGACCATTCAAACAAGAAAATTGTCAAGACATAGTATAGCATTTGGAGAAAAAAAATAGTTTCAAGTTAATTCGGGCTATTCCCTTCCCCCTCCCCCTCTCATCTCTGGTAAAGAAATTATCCATGCCCTTCAAAGCTTTAAAAAAAACACACATACACACACACAAAGAGGACCATAATTGACATCCAATGGGATATCCACTTAAAAAAACCAACATGCATATCAATTACTTTGTTAAGAAATGAGGTATCAACAGTGAATTTGATTGGATTAGCAGCACACGTCCTCAGATAATACATCCCTGTCTTCAAACTCTTGCATGTCCAAAAATTGAATAATAAGTATTTAAATAAGTACAGAGAAACTAATATGTATGCATAGACTACTCTTAATATTAACATTAATAACAATTAGATCAATTTTCAAATTTTAGTCCAATTACCTTAGACCAAGCATAGAAATGCAAGGAAGTCATGAAGGAGGTGTTTGTTCACCACCACAAATTCACCGCTGGAAATAAAAAGGGATAGATCATAAGTGCAGTCAACGTCACTCTTTCAACAAACCAAATGCATGACAAAAGGCAAACCTCAAAACTCTATGACTATAAATGTTTGAGGTATAAGGCTCAAAACACTCGTTGTTGACAAGGATTTGGCTGGTCGAAGCAGTGGGCATACGTGCTACAAGAAGGGAATTCCTAACTCCATTCTTTGAAATCATTTCCCTTAAGGTGGTCCAGTTCCACCTATCAGATGGCATCATAGCCCACATATCCACTTGAAGAATCATAGTGAGGAAACAAGCAAGCGAGATGAAGCCATAAAGAAAGATAAAATTAAACAATAAATAAAGTGAATTTGTGTACATGCTGAATGAAAAAATAGAAAACCACAAGAACCCCATGATTTAAAAAAAAAAAAAAGGATCATAATAGTAAAACAACTAGCCCAGGGTTTTAAAAAAGAAAGTACCCCATGGTTCCAAAAAACCATACATGACCAAAGGAACATTAAAAAACATGCAACTATAGTACCGATACATGAACCATACATGCACAAGAAACAAATTTAAATAACCGTACATCAACACTTTTGACATAAATCAACTACCACAAGCTATTTGAAAATAATAAAAAACAAAATAGTACAACATAATTGCTACCGATGGTTGAGCTACCATAACAAAACAACAAGTTCAAGCATTGTTTCAACCACATTTTAGAATATCCTACGTAAGTACAATGACAAACAAAAGTACCAACAAAAGGATCATAATAGTAAAACAAAGAAAAGCGTTGCATCTACAACAAACCCAAAACAACCACTTCCCGCCAGTACGAGGCACTTGCGTAAGTGTAAGATGCTGTATCCCACCATCATAGTCATCTAGAGTCCCTATGATTATCCCAATTAGGATAACAGAAAAAATAACGACCATTGTTCCCTTCGGTGCGAGCCATAATCACCAACATTGGCCCAGCGCTACATGAACAATTTGGTGTCACCTTCATCTATATATGGCGTGAAATTAGCAATCCCATTTTAAAATATACACAAGAAATACAAATATAATGTGAAGTTTAAAACATTAACCTACTTTGATTATGTGCTCTATTTTTTCCAATTACCAAAAAGAATCTACCTACTTGTAATCATATACCTATTGTTGTATGCTTCCCACATAGATATTGCAACCTCATCTCGCCATTGTCCCATCTGCAGTAGTTGTTCACATAACATGTTCACATGGTTGTGTTGTTGCATAACTGGTACTCCATCTTCATTTTCATGGACATTTTGAACTCCAACTTCACCCTGAACTTCATTTGCACCTTCACCTCCACCTTTACCTTCATCTTCATCTTCGTCTTCATCGTCATCTTTATCTTCGTCACTTGATTCTTCTGCATCAAAAAATTCATTCTGCTCTTGCACCGTCCGGATCCAATTGTGGAGAACACAACATGCCATAACGATTGGCCCTTGTCGTACCATATCATACCGTGGCATGTGTCTCAATAATGGAAACCGTTGCTTCAACACTCCAAAGGTTCTTTCTATAACATTCCTCAAAGAAGAATGTAACAACCCAGATTTTTAATTATTCTGTAGAATATATACTAATATTATTTAATCTCAGTTAAGAAAATATATGATTTATTATATATTATTATTTTGTAAACTAATATAATTATTAAAAATCTAGGGGCCAAAGTATAATTAAATTAAGTTGAGATAAACTTGAATTAATGAAGACGAATAGGAGAGTGACACGTGTCAATTTCTTAGGCATCACGAATGGGAATTGTATAGATAGAAGGAGAAGTTGACTCAGAAAGAGAGAAAGAAAAGAAAGAAGAAAAGTAAAGGGAAGAAAAGAAAGAGAGGAAAGAGAAAAAATAATAGTGGAAGTTAAAAGGGTCTTTAATAGTGGAAAGGAAGAGTAAGGTATTGAAGTTAAGGTGAGTTATATTATACCTTGAGTCACCAAAATGTATTTTACTTATATTTTGACTTACCAAAATCTGTTTTATACAAGTTATGTTTTATTTATATATTAATAAAATTTATGTTTTATAAAGGTTTCAGTTACGTGGTTTTATTTCGGAACTTTATTTGCTTCAAAGGAAACCCATGGATATGTCTGTTTATATTTTAAAGAATATTTGGCTATGACCTTATATATAATTATGTTTTGTAAGTACCACCACGGGAGTCCCACGTCTTGGGAGACTTAAATAACCATTGGCCTCTGTTTGACCACTTTGTGGTCCTCTGTTTGTCATGGATCCACTGACCTCTGTTTTGTGCAGAGCAAAGTACTGTGCGGAACTAAGTGCTACACTATTGTGGGAGCCACCTCTAGAATCCGTCGGAACTAAGTGCTACACTATTGCGGGAGCCACCTCTAGAATCCGTCGGAACTAAGTGCTACACTATCGTGGGAGCCACCTCTAGAATCCGTACGAGCCACCTCTTGAATCCGTACCTACATTACGATTGTCACTTGATGACCTACATTAGATCTTGTGGTTGTGGTTACATAACTTCTGTATTTCAGTTCTGCTACTTAAATGTTTTCTGCTACTTAAATGATCTGTTTATATAAATGTTTTGGCCTAACTAACGATCCATGATTATTTCGTGTCCCTTATACTCTTGGTATAATATTTCTCACTCTGCCATGTGCTTATAGTTGTTTACCAATTTTCAGGAAATAGCTTTTGGAAAGTCTTAGATGCGGGGCTGCGGTATAGACACACATAGCATTTTTATGATATTTTTCTATCTAAATAACGACCTTTTTGGTCAATATATTTTGTAATAAAAATAGAAGCTCTAGTGATTATTTTGGTACCTTCATTTAAATATTTCTTCCGTTTGCGTTTCTTTATTTGTTTTTGAATTGGCCGTAGGTAATTTCAGTTACTGGCCATCACGATACTTAACCCTTGGATACGGGGAGCGGGTCGTGACAAAGAATGTCTATGGTTGAACAACACCTTTGGACCATGATAGCGACGCTGCCTATTGAACTCCTGCAAATTGTATTTTTGGCCACGATATGGGGCTACGTACCCCGGGCATGTGTATATACCCAGCGTCAATGAGATAGTACTTGTCTATAGTAAAACACTTTTAGTAAGAACATGTCATGGCATATTTGGGTGTGAAAAAAAGGAAAATACAAAATTAAAAACAAATACACTTACTAGGTGGTGGGTGTGGAAAGTCAGGGAAATTTGTGATAAGTGCTTCTAGAAAAATTCTCGAATCATGTGTACTACCTTCCCAACCAGTGTATACAAACGTAAACTTCATGTCAAATGAACATGCAGCCATGACATTTTGAGTTGTATGCACTTTTCTACCTCGATATGGCATTTGGTCACCTTCTGGTGCCACAACAACAATATGTGTGCCATTTATGGCCCCTATACAATCCTAGATGACATAACTTTGAATTAATTTATCAATTTAATCTTTAAGCCATATAAAATAATGCAAATCAACTGCCATTTATGTTACCTTAAACCATGGCGATCAAGTCATCATTCAATTTTAGGATGAGTAACAGCCATGTTCGGTGGTTGGATTACAAATGGCGCAAGATTTCCCAACGCCTGCATCATAAGTACGAAATGATGATGAATTGTCTCATTTGAGTGCTGAAATCGATCTCCAGCATTTGTTGTGTCTAAATTTTGACCACAGATAAATAAAAACATAGCCAACAACTCTTCCAGTGACAATCGTATGTTCGACTAGTCTACAACATTTCTACGGACAACCTGTTTAACCAATTCCACAAATGTCGGGACTTCCATTTGCAATTGTTCACGGATTGATTTAGGATTTCCATTTAGTAAGAATTTTATGTACTGGTCACCGGTGTATGGACAATTACGTTGCGGTTGTCTCGTAGGAATGTCACGTGTTAGTTGACAAACCATGTGTAAGTCCATCACATCATCATCATCGTCACTGTACGGGTTGTACATATTGTTCGGTTGCCCTCCATTGGGTCATGACAACGACATCTAAAGTGGAAAGTGTAAAACAATCAAGGTATTATCAGTAATGATATGAGTATAGCACTAAAAATTTAATGAGGACATTGCAACAAAGAAAGCATGGCGAAAATAAATTACGACAACATAGTGCTAAGTCTAAAGCGAAACCACATAGACAGTATGATATATCAAGTTAGCTCAACACCCAACATAGTCCAAACTGAAAGGGAAAAACAAAAAAATTAAAACAAAAAAATTTAGAACTTCAAGTTTAACAAATACCAAAAAAAAAAAAAATACACCCAAACAATTTTGCGAGCATCTTCATTTCCTTCACCTCAAACCGAATAGTGGGATGACCAAGCTTCTCACAAACTGAGAATCCAAAGGTACCTCATTTCCGGTTCCATGGTCATAAACATGGTTCGCCATTCTAGTGATGTGAACATGTTCATGGCCTTCAAAAACAAGCTCGGATCTAGGGCCATTAATTTTAGGATGGCCGTACATGCTGCAATGGAGTATGCATCAGCTGCCCCAGCGTTGGCCTCTGCTCAAAGGTAAAACCGTTCATGTGCGTCACATGAACGTTGCCATGATTGTAGTGCATCATCCATTTTTGGGTTCTTGCTGGACTGACCTTGGCCATTAGACTTACGCTTACTTCCAAAAGTGCAAGATTCATCTACTACGCCTTTCCCCGACATATATGCATAAAAGCGTTCATTCATTTCTCGCTCGTCATCAGATATAGGTACACCCTGACGAGAAGAACGGGCAAAAGCACCAGTGGCAAATGACTTGGCAAATATTTCTGACATGAGCTCATAATGTTCAAGGCCTTTGGTTTGGAATTGTTTTGCATTTGGGTGTGCCTACAAGTTGTAAACATTAATTAATCATTTAAAAAAATATTTCTTTATACATATGGTTCTGGTAAATGTATGCGCCAAAATAATTACCTGAAACTCATGTGGTTTTTTAGAGCAACAAACTCTTTGTAGTTCGCCTTCAAACGCGCGAACTTACCCTTCAATTTTTTTAGCCCAAAATTTTTTCCAACCTTTTTAGTTATCTACTCATCAATTGTTTGCCACTACTTTGGGTAAAAACTCCTATCTTTCTTTGACATAGAAGGACCCTCTTTCTTAATTTCGTCCACCAATATTTTTAAAAATATCTTCACAATTTCGGACCCCCACATCTTAAAGTCGTCATTACCATTAGCCATTCTAGCCTAATACAAGTGCAACAAATGACCGTTTATAGTTATGTGAACAACTTAAGTTCCAAAAATAGTTTGGCAGTAAGTGAAATTAAGCATATGCATAATAATAGCCATTACGAATATTTAACATGAGATTCTGCGTGCAAAAGTTTACCGGATAAGGACAATCGTTTTTAATAGTGGAGGAATTGACTGATGGTTGAGGTGATCTCTTCCTCTTGGCCCTTGGTGTATTGAACAATGACCGAGGAGTACGTAGTTGGCTTGGTTTAAAATCAAAATGAAAAATTCACTTATGACCAATTTTGTGCACTATAATGCTCTTGCATAATACCTATATTTTGTATGGCATACATGAGCAGAATTTTCGTATAATAGTAGACTTTCAGAACTTAACAATACCATACAAAAAAAGAAAATAGGAAAAATAGTAGAAAAGTGACTCGTGAGCAGAATGAGCAGAATTTATATGGCATACATAAGCAGAATTTTCGTATTCTTGCTTTTTCTAAATGAAAGTAATTTTCAAAGTTTCAAAGATAGTATGGGAAATTAATCAAATAATAATAATAATAATAATAATAATAATAATAATAATAATAAAATAAATAAATAAATAAAGGAATAAAAAAGAGGAAATATACTTCATTATAGTTAACAACTTAACAGATCCAATACATTGAAATGAAAGAAAAAACCCACTATTAATAAAATTATAAGAAAATCTTGTGATAAATAATATATATATATATATATATATATATATGTAAGCGCTGAAATGAACTTGAAAACATTCAAGTTTAATGAAAGTAGATAACAGAGATGGGATGTAGATCTTCATTAGGCATGTACAAGGATTCTGGTAGCTGAACTAATTAGTGATAAATTGACACCAAAAGCAGCACGACAGTTCTAACTTCTAAGTTACAACAATGATGCACCAGATCTTAGAAGAGAGTGTATTTCCAGTTATTCATCATCTTATACAGTTTTATGTATGCCATAGGAAAAAAGAAAATAGGAAAAATAGAAGATATTTAATGGAAATATCTTCTAAGTCAGAGATGTTCTTAGCATGGTTTCATAACTCATATATCATATCAACTAAAAATGAAGACTTCAATGGATATAATTGTTTGCATCATATAAAGGCAAGCTGTAATTGTTAGGGAGGTTTTTTAACTTTCTAATGCCATAGGTGTAGTTTATACATGTTAACCTTTTATCCCGTAAAGAATGTAGAATCATGTCTTGACCTTCAAAGCTTTAACATTTGAGGTCTTTCTCTGTTTCTGAAGGTTTTGAACAAATTTCAATTCATAATTCATCATTTTGTGAATTGTAGAGTTACTTTTTTATTTTACTAGAAATATACCCAGTGATTAAGATAGTGTAGGGAATCAAAGCAGAAGTAATGTTTAAATTATTTGCCCAAATCGGTAAAGTCAATGCATTAATATTCTATCACGACCCAAACCCGCTCCTATGGGTTTAGCGTATGTAGGCGATAATCCTAGATTCTTGAAGGCACTTTATGATAATACAATAATGAGTCTGAGGGCTTGGCGAAGCCAATGATAAATAAATAATGTCCAATGAATGACGATCTGTATGCCAAAAAGATTTTTCATACATTTATACTGAGCGAAGATACAAAACATTTACAAACATTGAGCAGGATCAAGTCCCTATTCACGATCTGACAGTCTATACAGTCTATGCAGTAAACAAAACAGTACAGGGGGGAACACTAAACACCCCTAGCCTTAGCTTGGCAGGCTCGAAACCTCGCAGTGAGGCACATTGGTTGGCTTGACAAAACTGGAGTTTACCCCGACGCTTCTAGCTTTGATCCGGTGCCTGTACACCTACATATATATATATGAGCAGTGAGCTAAAACTCAGTGAATAACATAACGCGTAAAGAGGTTTAGAATGAATGTCCTTACAGTAAGGAAAACAGTTCATTAAATTAGTATTTCAGTCTTTCAGTCAATCAGTCATATGTGGTACATCCATTAGCATAACAAAGACAAGAAGTGATGGGTCTTAAAGACCGAACAATAATGATGGCCATCAATCAGTAAACAGTAGTGGTTCCACGAGAGAACCGACAGAGATCTCTGTAACAGTAACAGTAAACAATAGGTGCTAAGGATGCCACAGTACAGTTCAGAATATAGGACATACATTCATTCAAGAACAATATCGATCAAGAAACAATTGATTCGGTTTAGAAGATGGTCATTTTGAATATATCTTTACACAATTGTTACTCACAGAGTTCTGGGCTACAGTGAACTAGAGCGTCTCATCAGAAAGCCAACCCTACACAGTTTACAGATTGAACACACTAAGTTGCACAGTTGGGAAAGATAATAACTTAATCCCTAAATTTGACTTGGTGTGTTCTACATCTATATCCTCATTAAGATGTCTTAAATTAGGCTTAAGAATGCCTAGAATGGAATAAGGATGCAAAGATGCACTTAGAAACACTTTACAAAATTTTCAGAAAATAAGGGTCTCGCTTGAGCGTGGCTTTCTACGCTCGAGCGGACATGCAGACAAAGGGTCTCCGCTTGAGCGTAAATTCCGCCGCCGGCGGATCGCGGTACTCTGATAAAAATACTGGATGCTCAAAATTTACGCCTGATGGACGCTCGACCCTCGCTCGAGCGTGAGACATAAGTCCTCGCTCGAGCGTGAGTTTCTTCGCTCGAGCGGACTGTGAACTCATGCAAAGTACTGGATGCACGCATTTCACGCTCGAGCGTAACTTTTCTCGCTCGAGCGGAAGGCACGATCACTGATGGTACGCTTAAGCGTGGACTTCCTCGCTCGAGCGTAGGCCCAAAATCTGGAAATCCCAGATTTGAGCCCCAAGCTCAAAATCAATTTTAAATGCAAAATTTTCGATCCTCTTGGGCTAAAAACCTGGAAAAACACTTATAAACACATGACATTATATATTTCAAAGATCAATTTGACAAATCAAAGCCCAAGGGTATTTCAATGAAACTCAATTTCAAACAACTTTCATGAACAATCTTCAAACATGACATGCATGAGTTGGGTTCAATTCAAATCTTCAATGTTAGCTCAAGTGAGCCAATTCCTTCCAAAACATGACGAAATCATGGCCTATTCTCAAAACATGAACATGCATGTGGCAAGTTTATGAAGAACACGCTAAAAAATGCAAGAGTATGCCATGTATGCAAAGATTAAGCCTCTAATGCAACAATTTAACCAAATCTAGGCTCATTTCTTCAAATTAGCATGAAACATGCAAGAATCAACTTAAAGACATCAATGAGAGGTTGAATTCTCTTACCTAGGCCTTGAATTAGAGGTATGGAGGCTCTAGAAGGCAAATCTCCTATAATTTCTTCCAATTTCCAAGCTAGTCAACAAGTTAAACTCAAGCTCTCACTTTCTCTCTCTCTAATTCGGTGGTGTGCTCAAGATGGCTGGTGAAATGTGTTTTGACCAAGTGTAATGAGACTCAAAGGTGATAAGTAAGTGGCCCACTATTGGTGGCAAAAATGTAAATAAGTGCACAATGCAATTTAACCTATTTTAATCTAATTTAATCATCTCTAATCACTTCTCAGATAAATGCACCCTTAAATCACATAAATCCTACTGATCATGAAACATTAATCAATTTTGGGTTCGGCCGCCGATAAGGCCTTCAATTAACAATTTAAATAAAACAAACTGAACAGATAATTAAACAGTCAAACAGATAAAATGCAATTCAAACAGTCTGAGCAATCGATTGATTTGATTTTAGTCACCAGTTGATAATTTAGCGATTCGATTACTTTTCATATTCGATCTCAGTTTGGCAGTAATCGGTAATCAATCGGTCATTAATCGGTAAACAGTATGAGGGTTGTTACAGTCTCCCCTCCTTATAAAGAGTTTAGT
The DNA here is from genome assembly GCA_025200525.1 of Camellia lanceoleosa. Classification (NCBI taxonomy): domain Eukaryota; kingdom Viridiplantae; phylum Streptophyta; class Magnoliopsida; order Ericales; family Theaceae; genus Camellia; species Camellia lanceoleosa. The sequence continues at coordinate 12,396,814 of CM045768.1, forward strand.
CCTCTAAACTCGAGTTACTTTCATTCTAGAAGAAAACAGGATTCAGTGGAAACAATTCAAGATATCTCTTAGCCATGTCATCTTCCCTTTCCCAAGTAGTATATACGCCACCATGGTTTTGCCAGTCAACTTTCACTAACGGGATCTCTTTGTTTCTCGGTTTCTTGATCCGTCTGTTTACAATCTGTATAGGCCGTTCCTCGTAAGTGTAGTCATCACTCAACACTACCCAAGTAGGCTCAATCACATGGAATGGATCCTGGAGATAATCTCTCAACATCGAAATGTGGAAGACGTTATGCATATGCTCAATTTCAGGAGGAAGCGCAACTTGATACGCCACCAGATTGATTTTCTCAATAATCTTATACGGTCCGATATATCTCGGCGCTAACTTGCCTTTGACTCCAAAACGAGTCTGGTCTTTCATCGGTGTTACCTTTCACAAAAACGTGATCACCCACTTCATACTCTCTGTCTCGTCTTCTGACATCTGCATAACTTTTACATGCAGTTCTGGTCTCGGTTGCTTTGCTGCATCAGTTTTACTTTCTCAGTCGTTTCATAAACAATCTCGGGCCTAAGCAAAGGCCCATTTCCAACTTCTGCCCAGCAAATTGGAGATCTACATTTTCTGCCATACAATGCCTCGAAAGGTGCCATACCAATGCTTGAATGATAACTGTTGTTATAGGCGAATTCAGCCAACGGCAAATGGCTTTCCCAATTTCCCTGAAAATCAAGGACACACTTTCTCAACAAATCCTCCAGAGTCTGGATGGTCCTTTCTGACTGGCCATCTGTCTGAGGATGATAGGCACTATTCAGTCTCAGTTCAGTACCCAATGCAGTCTGTAAGCTTTGCCAAAATCTCGATGTAAACTTCGAATCCCTGTCAGAAACAATGAATATAGGCACTCCATACAGTCTAACAATTTCATCAATATAAATTACAGCCAACTTGTCTGCATTATAAATTGTCTTGACAGGTAAGAAGTGAGCAGATTTGGTCAGTCTATCAACAATAACCCAAATTGAATCCATACCTTTTCTAGAGCGAGGCAATCCAACGATAAAATCCATCGTGATATGCTCCCATTTCCACTCCGGTATGGGTAAGGGTTGCAGTAAGCCTGCGGGTCGCTGATGTTCCGCTTTGACTTGTTGGCAATGAAGACATTTTGACACAAAGTCGGCAATTTCTTTCTTCATTCCCGGCCACCAAAAGTTCTGTTTCAAATCTTGGTACATTTTCGTATTTCCAGGATGAATAGAAAATTTTGAGTTGTGGCCCTTTTGCAGAACTCTTCTTTTCAGTTCAGTATCATTCGGTACACACAGTCTTTCTTGAAATTTCAGTACATTATTTTCAAATTTGAACCCTGGCCTCGGTTTAGATTCCCTTTCTTTGATGACCTTCTTCAAGAAATCATCCTGTTGCTGTTTCTCTTTAATTTCTTCAATCAGTGCCGGTTGAGCATAAATAATAGCTATTGTTCCACCTTGTTCTTTCAAAACAACTTCAATTCCAGATTTTTCAAGGTCACAAAGCAACTCTTTCTGTCCAGTGAGCAAACAAGCTAAATTTGCAATCGACTTTCGGCTCAGTGCATTGGCAACGGTATTGGCTTTTCCCGTGTGATACAGAATCTGTAGGTCATAATCTTTGATCAATTCTAGCCATCTCCGCTGTCTCATATTCAGTTCTTTCTGGGTGAAGAAGTACTTCAGACTCTTGTGGTCGGTATATACTTCACATGTTGCCCCATACAGATAGTGACGCCAAATTTTTAGTGCAAACACTACTGCCGCAAGTTCCAGATCATGGGTTGGGTAGTTCTTTTCATGTGGTCTCAGTTGTCGGGAAGCATAAGCAATAACTCTCCCATTCTGTATTAAAACACATCCCAAACCCTTATGAGAAGCATTACTAAATACAGTATAACCATCCGTACCTGAAGGTAAGGTAAGAACAGGTGCAGTCACCAATCGAGTTTTCAACTCTTGGAACGCTGATTCCCTTTGGTCAGTCCAGTCAAATGATATCCCCTTCTGTGTCAGTTGAGTCAATGGTAAGGCAATTTGGAAGAAATCTTTGACAAATCTTCTGTAATATCCAGCCAATCCCAAAAAGCTTCGGACTTCTGTCACATTTGTTGGTCTAGGCCAGTTCACTACAGCTTCAATTTTTTGCGGATCAACAGAAATTCCATCTTTGCTAACAACATGCCCCAAAAACAGAACATGATCAAGCCAAAACTCACATTTAGACAGTTTAGCATACAGTTTCTGTTCTCTTAGGGTCTGCAAGGCAAGTCTTAGATGATGTTCATGTTCTTCTATACTTTTGGAGTAAATCAATATGTCATCAATGAATACCACAATAAAGTCATCAAGGTACGGTTTAAAAATTCTATTCATGAGGTCCATAAATGCTGCAGGTGCATTGGTAACTCCGAAAGGCATAACTAAAAATTCGTAATGTCCATACCTCGTTCTAAAAGCAGTTTTATCAATGTCTTCTAGTTTAACTTTCAGTTGATGGTACCCCGATCTGAGATCAATATTGGAAAACACTTGAGCACCCTATAACTGATCAAATAAATCATCAATACGCGGCAAAGGGTATTTATTTTTCACAGTTACCTTGTTCAATTCACGGTAATCAATACATAGTCTCAGTGAGCCGTCTTTCTTCTTTACAAACAAAACTGGTGCGCCCCACGATGAAGTACTAGGCCTGATAAACTTCTTGTCTAATAGTTCTTGCAGTTGCACTTTAAATTCTTTCAATTCAATTGGAGCCATTCGATAAGGAGCCTTTGATATTGGCTGCGTTCCCGGAATCACATCAACAGTGAACTCAATCTCCTTGTCAATCAAATCCCTTGGCAGATCATCTGGAAATGCATCTGGGAATTCTCTAACTATAGGAATACAGTTCACATCAGTTTTAACATTATCATCAGTAGATGCAGTCAGTACAGAACACAGATATCCTTTACACCCTTTCCTAATCAATTTAACGGCTTTCACAGAAGAAATCAAATACGGAGGAGGTACTACTCCAACCCCATTAAATACAAATTCGGGTAACTCAAGTGGACGGAAGACAACTTGCTTTGTCACACAGTCAATGGTAGCATGATATTCTTGTAACCAGTCCATTCCCAATATTACATCAAAGTGATCAATGTTCAATGGCAGTAAATCAATAAACAGATGCATATCCCCAACAATGATTTCACATGCAGGGTACATATAAGCACATGTCATGGATCCTCCTACGGGTGATGATACAGCTAGTAGATAGTTCATAGGTTCTAAGGGTCTATTCAATTTCTGTGAAAAAGCATGCGATACACAGGAATGTGTAGACCCCGAATCAATCAGTACATATGCATTTTGAGTACAAATAGAGAGGATACCTAGCACAACGGTCTCAGTATTTTGCACGTCTCCCGGTACTAGGGCGAACACTCGGCCCTGCCTCATGAGCTCTTTCCCGATAGCTTTGGGGTTCAGTTTTGGTGCGACCGTTGATGCTGCTGCGCTTGGTGCAGCTTTCCTATTGGTCTGCGGAGCAGAGGGGCAGTCTTTAACCATGTGGCCCACCTTGCCACACCTGTAACAAGCACCATATAGTTTATAACAAACTCCCTTATGGTTCTTACCACATTCGGAACAGGGTGGTATGGAACCACTCCCTTGGCTGGGGCTAGTTGTTGGCCCCGTATTCTGTTTTTTGTTCAATTGATTATGCTTGCCTTTCTTAAATTTAAAATTCTGTCTTTTACCATGCCATTCAGACGCCGGTGTTTCAGATTGTTTCACAGCTTCGATGTTCGACTCGGCCATCAATGCTCGGTCAAGAACACCCACATAGGTCGGTAGCTTTAAAACACTTATTCGGTCGAGTATTGCAACATTCAGGCCGCCTTCGAATCTCCTGGCCTTCTTATAGTTGGTGTCCACCATGTGTGGTGCATATCTAGCAAGCTTAGTAAATTTTGTCTCATATTCTGCCACTAACATAATGCCTTGTTTCAGTTGTTCAAATTCAGTCACCTTTCTGTCCCTGACACACTGAGGAAAGTACTTTTCAAAGAAGGCTATTTTGAATTGAGCCCAAGTCATAACAGTGTTGTCATCACGGGTAAGCATCCACCACCTTCTTGCTTCCTCTTGCAGAGTAAAGGTAGCCAACAGCACCTTATGTGCCTCAGAACACGGAAAAACCTCAAACAATTTTTCGGTCTCAAGAACCCAAACTTCAGCCTTTAACGGTTCAAGGCTTTCCTGAAAGGATGGCGGTTTCAGTTTGCTGAACTTCTGGGTAAGAGTAATTATGTCCCGGTCATTTACATTGACATTACATGCTCGTGTACATGCAGGAGGAGGATGTGAAATTGATTCTGTTGTTGCTCAAGTCTTGCAGTTAAAAATTCCATCATTCTTTCCATTCTCGCCATTCTTGCCTCAGTAGATGAGGACTCAGATTCATTCGCATTATCTATTGCACTATTATAGCTTTTAACAATTATGAGCATATCTGATTTGCATACTTTATGATTTAACACATTAGCATATATCCAATCATGTCATAACCACACACTTCTCATGCTCATGTAATGCCCTAATCACTTTTCTAGGACACCCTATAGCTCATTTAGACACGTGTATGCGGTATAACTCGTGGTAAGTATCGCTCTGATACCACTCTGTCACGACCCAAACCTGCCCCTATGGGTTTAGCGCCGTAACCGGCCAGTAATCCTAGATTACCGAAGGCCTGTTTAATAAAGAATACAATAATCTGAGCAGGGCTTGGCGAATCCAATACGATAAATAAACAATGTCCAATGAGTTTGTGATACCAGTATGCCAAAAGATTTTTCATACATTTATACGAGCAAGATACAAAACATTTACAAACATTGAGCAGGATCAAGTCCCTATTCACCAAAGATCTATACGATCTATCAAGAAACAAAACAAAGACAGGGGGAACACTAAACACCCCTAGCCTTAACTTGGCAGGCTCGGAACCTCGCAGTGAGGCACATTGGTTGGCTTGACAAAACTGGAGTTTACCCCGACGCTTCTAACTTTGATCCGGTGCCTGTACACCTACATATATATATGAGCAGTGAGCTAAAACTCAGTGAATAACATAATGCGTAAAAAGGTTTAGAATGAATGTCCTTACAGTAAGGAAAACAGTTCATTAAATTAGTATTTCAGTCTTTCAGTCTTTTAGTCAATCAGTCATATGTGGTACATCCATTAGCATAACAAAGACAAGAAGCGAGGTCTTAAAGACCTAACAAAGTAATGATGGCCATCAATCAAGAATGAGTGGTTCCACGAGGGAACCGACAGAGATCTCTGTAACAGTAACAGTAAACAATAGGTGCTAAGGATGCCACAGTACAGTTCAGAATATAGGACATACATTCATTCAGTAAACAATATCAGTTCAGTAAACAATTCAGTTCAGTGTTCAGAAGATGGTCATTTTGAATATATCTTTACACAATTGTTACTCACAGAGTTCTGGGCTACAGTGAACTAGAGCGTCTCATCGGAAAGCCAACCCTACACAGTTTACAGATTGAACACACTAAGTTACACAGTTGGGAAAGATAATAACTTAATCCCTAAATTTGACTTGGTGTGTTCTACATCTATATCCTCATTAAGATGCCTTAAACTAGGCCTAAGAATGCCTAGAATGGAATGAGGATGCAAGGATGCATTTAGAAACACTTTACAAAATTTTCAGAAAATAGGGGTCTCGCTCGAGCGTGAATTCCGCCGCTCGAGCGGACTGCGTGCTACAGTAAAAATACTGGATGCTCAAAATTTACGCCCGATGGACGCTCGACCCTCGCTCAAGCGTGAGACACAAGTCCTCGCTCGAGCGTGACTTTCCTCGCTCGAGCGGACTGTGAACTCATGCAAAGTACTGATGCACACATTTTACGCTCGAGCGTAACTTTTCTCGCCTGAGCGGAAGGCACGATCACTGAGTGTACGCTCGAGCGTGGACTTCCTCGCTCGAGCGTAGGCCCAAAATCTGGAAATCCCAGATTTGAGCCCCAAGCTCAAAATCAAGTTTAAATGCAAAATTTTCGATCCTCTTGGGCTAAAAACCTAGAAAAACACTTGTAAACACATGACATTATATATTTCAAAGATCAATTTGGTAAATCAAAGCCCAAGGGTGTTTCAATGAAACTCAATTTCGAACAATTTTCATGAACAATCTTCAAACATGACATGCATGAGTTGGGTTCAGTTCAAAGCTTCAATGTTAGCTCAAGTGAGCCAATTTCTTCCAAAACATGACGAAATCATGGCCTATTCTCAAAACATGAACATGCATGTAGCAAGTTTATGAAGAACAAGCTCAAAAATGCAAGAGTATGCCATGTATGCAAAGATTAAGCTTCTAATGCAACAATTTAACCAAATCTAGGCTCATTTCTTCAAATTAGCATGAAACATGCAAGAATCAACTTAAAGATATCAATGAGAGGTTGAATTTTCTTACCTAAGCCTTGAATTAGAGGTATGGAGGCTCTAGAAGGCAAATCTCCTATAATTTCTTCTAATTTCCAAGCTAGTCAACAGGTTGAACTCAAGCTCTCACTTTCTCTCTCTCTAATTCGGTGGTGTGCTCAAGATGGCTGGTGAAATGTGTTTTGACCAAGTGTAATGAGACTCAAAGGTGATAAGTAAGTGGCCCACTATTGGTGGCAAAAATGTAAATAAGTGCACAATGTAATTTAACCTATTTTAATCTAATTTAATCATCCCTAATCACTTCTCAGATAAATGCACCCTTAAATCACATAAATCCTACTGATCATGAAACATCAATCAATTTTGGGTTCGGCCGCCGATAAGGCCTTCAATTAACAATTTAAACAAAACAAACTGAACAGATAATTAAACAGTCAAACAGATAAAATGCAATTCAAACAGATACAGACAATCGATTCATTTTCAGATTTTAGTCAGTTAGTTCAGTAATTTAGCCAGTTCAATTACTTTTCATATTCGATCTCAGTTTGCAGTAATCGGTAATCAATCAGTCATTAATCGGTAAACAGTATGAGGGTTGTTACATATTCACAGACAAAAAAAAAAGAAAAAAAGAAAATACTACTACCTATTCAATACCCAACTATACATTAAAAAATTACACAAGAAATAAACAAATCGGAGAAACCATTACAGAATAGCAAAGTGCATTACAGACCACACATCTCAAACCGTGTATGCAATTTTTGATTATGAGATAATTACAACTACCTGTTGAACAATGACAACAGATGCTGTATCATGAAGACAATAATATTTCTAATGGAGTGTAGATGCCTCATTAATCAAAATCAGAGAACAAATTGGCCATATTTCTTCCTTGCGTCTTGCCTGGATCGCAAAACCAGTAGTTCACTACACCTCTTATTTACCATGATTGTCATCACATTCTCATGTTTGTATAAAAGATGTAATTCGACCCATTCTCAATATCAATCAGAAGTCGTAATTGAGCAAAACATAATATCAAGAAGGAAGAATTAGATCAAACCCAACTACTACATCAGATGACCCATTCATCAATATCAATCAAAACTCGTAATTGAACAAAACATAAATATTTTTAAACCTTCGTAAATTTAATTCATGCACTCTGGTGTGTGACTCTATGGACTACGATTTCAAAAATTTACCGATTGGGAAATTCACCACAAATTGACAAACCCAAAGGCAAAAGCCATGCTTACCTTAAACCAAAATCAGTTAATACATTGTTCAAAACTCACAAACCCAAATGAAATTTAAAAAAAAAAAAAAGTATTCGTTCATTAGAAATACCTTTTACTTGCCTGCTTTTGGTGGCCCTCAAATCCCACCGTCCACAACAAAGTTTTGAGCACGGCCTCTCTGTTTTTGCAGCGAAGGATAAAGTTATGCTTCGTCTTGGCAGGGTTCGAAACTAGTTGGTTTGCATTTTATAGAGCCCAGAAGAAAAAAATGATGGACATTGATGTTACAAGTCCCGATTGTGTGAAGATTTAATTCAGTTTGACTAAGACCAAAGCTAGGGCACGATTTGGGGAAATCTGTGAGGCAGAGAAGTTGTGGCTATTCAAAGAGGACCTGTACGAGCAGATGCCCCCTATTGCCTCAAGCCTGTGCGACACAGAGATGAATGAGGTGATAGACAGTGTCGGTGCATCTAATGCGGAAGATTTCTCAAATCTTGAACAGCGTATTGATAGAGGAAAGACAAGTGGGTCTCTTCGAAGGCACTTGGGCGAGTGCAGATCTTGGCCTACAGGTGTGAATCGTCTTCCTTAACACAGCCGAGAGAGAGCCATTGGACTGCCTTTGAAGGATTTTCTTTGAGTCACAGAAATGAGGTCACAAAGGTTCTTTTGAGAGAAAGAAGTTATGACAGAAGATGCATATTCAGAGAAGTTTTGAGAGAGAGAAGTATGTTGGGAACATTTCTCTGAGATGAGTCTTCAGAGAATATTTCAGAAATTTGTTTGCCAAACGCATTTTGGTACTTTTTTCTCTCAAAAATTGTTTCTGAAACACAAACCAAACAAGCCCTAAGTTTTTTGAAAATTGAGTTTTTTATTTTTTATGTTTAATGAATATTTTTAAAATTTTAAGCATTTTTTTTACTTTTTTAGATGCATCTTACTTCAATGTATCTAAAAAGTAAAATATTTGTGAAAAGATATTTTAAAAAACTAATAAATACACAAAAATACGAAAAATATACTAAATTTTCATTTTTTTTTTCATTTTTGGTATTTAGTGAATTTTTAAAAGTTTTTTTTACAAAAAATATACTTTTTAAGTGTATTTATGTTAGGTGTGTTTAAAAATTAAAAAAATTACTTCAAATATTTAAAATTTTGAGTAAAAATAAAAAAAAAATATGAAAAATTAGAAAGTAAAATTTTTTGAAAAGTGATTTTAGAAAACCCAAATCAAGCAAAGTGATTCATATATATATATTTTTAAATTTGATCTATTTCATATAATATGTGATTAATGCTATCTAATTGCACCCTATGTGTAGATCTACGCTATCACTCAATTAACACATACTATTTAATAAATTAGCAATGTTATGTATAATAAAAAATCTTTCATGAAAATAATTATGAAAGTTTTATGATGCTTGGATTATACTTAAAATAAAACACCACACACTAATTAAGATAATCCAAGAATCATAAATTTTTCATGATTATTTTCATGATCCCTAACTTTTTCCTTAATAAATATATTAATATTATACTTTTTTGTCACATAAGACATAATTAGTTGTCTTTAAAGGAGGTTTGGATTATCATGCATTGATTGGTTTAGATCAATCATAAACATTTGAAGATATCACTTGATGCCGCATTACAATAAGATTAATGGTTGGTTTGGGATGTTATAAAAAAGTACACTTTTTGATTTATTGGCTTATATGAGTTGTGTTTGGGTTGGGTTTGATGTGATGTGTTGGAAAGGTGATGTGATTTAAATAAGATGATGTGACTTAAATAGGATAGTGACTTTTTGACTTTTTGTATTATTTAAGTTTTACCAAATTTGGCCAGCGACGATGAATTGTTAGACAATATTATTAATATTTTTTCTCCTTTTAATTTTAGGTGTTGCAACATAAAAATGTGATTGATTGTGTGAACCATTAAAAATGTTATTTAAAAATTTACATGATTTTAATGCAAAAGCGGCAAGACCTATCAATAAAAATATTCATAAAAAATTCACTTTATTGAGTTCTACTTTAAAAATAAATAAATAAATAAATAAATCTAATGGCCATAAATAGTTAAATAGTTGAGACCAATGTAAAATGTGATTTTAGACTAGGAAATGATTTTCCCAAATCATGTATTGGATTGATGTCCGGACACTGAGAAGAAATAACGTTTTCAGAGGCTAAAGGCTATGAGAAGATATCATCTATAATTTATGAATCTCCAATCCAAAAATTGAAATCCCCTAAAGTCCCTTTCATTAGAATCAATGTAGTTGTTTGTAAACCTAGAGAAATGGCAAGATGAACCAAAAATATCTCGAGGATTTATTGTTGTATATAGTATTGAAATTTGAAACGCAAAGCATGTTAAAAAAAGACAAAAACCAAAGCCCAAAAAAAAAAAAAGACAAATAAAATGTGAAAAAGTTAATTATTGGAGGCAATAGCAGCAAGCGCATCTGGTGTAGTGGTATCATAGTACCCTCCCACGGTACTGACCAGGGTTCGATTCCCTGGATGTGCAATCAGTTTTTTTTAAATTGTTTTTTCGAAAAATAAATTAGAAAATCTCAAAAACTGTCCTCTGAAACTCTTTTGTTTGTTTTTCAAAAAAAAATTCTCTGTAAACAAAATTTTAAGAGTAATCAAATTAAATAAATTTTTTAAAAAAAAATGTCAAAATTTTATTTGATTATTTACTTTTCAAAATCATTTACTCTTTCTTTCATATACATTAAATCAATTATTTTTTTAAAACTTTCTTTTCAAAATATTTTTTCAAAACCATTTTTAAAAAGAGACAAACCAAACAAATTTTTATATTTTTTATCTCAAAAATTACTCTTTAAACACAAACCAAACCCACCCGTAATCTCACAAGTCAGACGAAACGAACATCTCTATTCTTTCTTTGAAAATCCAAAGTCTCAAACAATTCTTTACCTTCTAATACTTTTTCTCTGAAACTCAAATCTCACAACTAAAAACGATTCTTTAACCACCTACGAGATCAACTATCTCTGGTTTTGTTTGAAAACCCAAGTCTTAGACAATTCTCACTCACCTATGAAATGAGACCATTCTCACATCTCATCACAGCAGCGAACAGACTGATCAATCTTTTGGAAATATGCAATTCACCCTCTCAAATCTACCAAATCCAGGCTCAACTCATCGTCCAAAACCTCTACCTAGACACCGACATTGCTTACCACTTCATCACTGCTTGCCAATCTCTGGGTCTCACTGACTCTGCCCATCTTCTCTATTCCCAAATCCAGACACCCAATGTCTTCATTTGCAATACCCTCATCAAAGCCTTTTCTCACACCCAATCCCCTCTCAAGTCAATTTCTATCTACACCCAAATGCACAAGAACTCCATTCTTCCAAACCATTACACTTTCCCTTTTGTTCTCAAGGCCTTCTCTGACCTCCGCGACCTCAAACGAGGGCAGTGCGTCCATAACCAGATCATAAAAATGGGTCATTTTAATGATATTTATGTTCAAAACTCTTTATTGAATGTGTACGCGTCGGGTGGGAATATGGACTTGTGCCGGAAAGTGTTCGATGAAATGCCTCAGAGAGATGTGGTCTCATGGACTGTTATGATTACCGGATATCGAGAAGCTGGGAAGTTTGATGATGCCCTAGTTGCTTTTGAGAAGATGCAATATGCTGGTGAAGTGCCGAATCAAGTGACTATGGTGAATGCTTTGTCCACATGCTCGAGTTTTGGGGCTATTGACATGGGTATTTGGATACATGGTTTTATAAAGAGGAGGGGCTGGGCACTGGATGTGATTTTGGGAACTTCTTTGATTGATATGTATGGAAAATGTGGGAGAATTGAAGAGGGTTTGGCTGTTTTCCAAAGCATGAAAGAAAAGAATGTCTTTACATGGAATGCCCTTATTAAAGGCCTAGCTTTAGCAAAGAGTGGGCAGGAGGCGGTTTGGTGGTTTTCTCGAATGGTGCAAGAAGGGGTTAAGCCAGATGAAGTAACTTTGATTGGAGTTTTGTGTGCTTGTAGTCATTCTGGATTGGTACAAATGGGACAACAAATCTTTAGTACAATACTTGATGGAATTTATGGATTTTCACCAGCGATCAAGCATTATGCGTGTTTAGTTGATCTGTTTGCGCGGTCTGGATATCTCGAAGAAGCTTTCAAGATCATAAAAGAAATGCCCTTTGAGCCGACTAAACCAGTCTGGGGAGCTTTTCTAGCTGGTTGTAGAGCTCATGGAAACCTAGAATTGAGTGAGTTTGCAGCTTGGAAACTCATAGAGTTGCAGCCAGAGAATAGTAGTTATTATGTTGTGCTGTCTAATCTTTATGCATTGATGGGAAGATGGGGTGATGTGGAAAAGGTTAGGATGCTGATGAAAGAGAGGGGACTTAAGAAGAACTTGGGTTCTAGTTCGATAGAGCTTCAACCTCAGGATCATGTTCATGAGTTGTTAGCACAATAAGTCTGTAGCTTTCACATATAGAGAGAGAAAATTGGCATGTATGCAATTCAGCTGTTTGAATTCTTTCTTTGGATATAATAAACTTAGCAGTAGCAATTAGAGTTCATTTGGCTTCTAAACGAACTCTCATGTCGACATGCCATTCAATCAACTGATTTGCACAAATATTACGTCGACTCGAGGGCTGATGTTAACGTCCTGATTGAAAATGCGGTTTGCTGCTGTCTGAAGGAAATGAACTATAAATTAAGGGGATTGGATGCTGCAGATTTTGTTGGGATGTCTATTTGACTTGCAAATCAAGGACATTGGACTCTCCTGATTATGGGGTTGTCTCATTCATCAACTGTAAGCACCCATTAACTTTTTCTTCTCTTTCATTCTCTTTTTGGTTAGATGAGGAATTAAGGAATGATAGATAACTACGGTTGATAATCACAAGTCCTTACTCATTTAGGATTATAATGTAGGAGTATTTCCTTTCATAAGATCCTTCCTAGGAGATAATCGGGTCCACAGTCACAAAGTCAGGTTGCATTTATCAACCAGACATAGAATGAATGTGTGGAATTTGTAATCATGCTTCAATTTTGGACAGAAAGAATAAGTTACAGAATTCCTGTGCAAGCAACTGTTTGTTGATTTCAAGATTTCCCTTCGAAAATTTTTCTGTTTTAATTTGGTTTAGTTTTTAGTCTTTGGTGATGAAGTATGATTTCTGTGACTTGAGAAACTGATATTTGTAAATTTGTTGATTGAACCCTTTGTTCTTGCCAATTTGCGTGTTATGCTGTTGGATAATTTAGAAGACATCAGTACCTCTGTTCTAGTGATTGCATGTCAAAGAAATTTTTTTTTTTATTATTTTTTTCATAAAAAAATTACCTTCCAGAACTGCTTCTCTTCACCAATTTGTAAAATTCTGAACTTTTGTGGGCTGTGCTCAGTTAATGGTTCAAAATGGGAAAAAAGGAATGCATACAATCCAAATATTCCACAAAGATAGGAAATTATTTCATATTGACTTGGAAAGCTTACTCTCAACCCATCGAAGGGATGAAAGACAGGAAGACTAGAAACGTACAAAGACAGACAGGAAATTGCAAGACGGGGTTGAGAGAACATTGTGTGCTACATTGAGTACTGAGATTAACTTTAAGCGTAATTGTTGGTTCGCATTGCCATGACCTTCAACTAGGGCGGCCTTGCCAGGATATCAGCACACCAGGTGCTCACGTGGGGTGGGAATCAAAGAGCTTCTTTGCTTGAGTACCCATTCGGATTTGAGTGTTGGGCAGGTGGTGCATGTTGGCCAATGTGAAGCATTCTCCGCCCAAGTACTTCGATTGAGCCAGCTGAGCCTCATACGCGTCCAAAACCTTAGCCGGCTTTGCCTGGTTCTTGTCCATTACCGAAGCATCCATTGTCATGCCAAACAGTGGTTTAATAGCTAGCTCCCAACTCAGCTTCGAAGCCACAGGATCAAACTGGTGAGCCTCCACCTTCATCCACACGGACAGGATTGCCATCTTCTTTGGGTCCTGGCAAATCAGCTGGTTCCCTTGTCCACATAAGCGTGTGCCATGTATTGATTAATTGCCACTCCGCAATACAACAGGCCAAGGAACAATAAAATAGCTATTGTATGAACTCTATATCAATCATTTGTGCATAGTTGATCGGCATTAGTTCATTTATACGAAAGAGTTTCAAATCTCCATCTTCAAAGGCTGGTACTTGACCAAATGGCTACATCAATAGGACAAACAATTGTTAGACTACAGTTACTCTGTCCATGGCATGAGTTGCAGGTTAAGTGCTTTCATAGCTACAGAAACAAGGCAGATCCTTTTTTTATGACAATCATATTAGCTAAGGCAATTTTGGCCTTTGAAATGTTAACTTTTATTACTATTATTATTATTATTTTGTAAAAAAAAGAAAAAAGAAAAAAGAGAAGAGATTAGTTATTTAATCCGCTCAACTAGCTCAGATGTGTAAAATTCTAAGACCTCAATAATAGACCTAACGTTGTGCTTGATAGCCGGATTAAGTTGATTGAGATTATGAATATGGTGAGATTACACATATCATGTCGCGTCATTATGAGTTGAATTGAGAGAATGTTTTTAAGGATTTCAAACAACTTCCTATTAAAAATAAAAACGAGTGCTTGGAATTTGAAATCACATTTCAATTATCCACATGAAGAACAAGCTACAAAATTCCTTTTATGTAACTGTTTGTTGATTTCAAGGCGTAGCTTTGAATCTTTTTCATTTTGGTTTGGTTTAGGAAGTTCCATTCTTTTGTGATGAAATGTGATTTATCTAATTTGAGAATCCAATATTGGTATATCAGTACCTCTGTTTTAGCTATTGCTACTCAAAACATTTATTAAAAAAAAATAAAAAATAAAAAAACAAATTGTTTTTCTCACCAATTTGTCAAATTCTCAACTTTTGTGGGCTGAGCTGAATTAGTGGTTTAAAATGAAAAAAAAAAGAAAAAAAGGAGGATGAGGAGGAAGGAATTCATTAAGTACTCTGCACAATCCAAACACTCGACAAACATAGGAAACTTTTACTTATTGATGGTCCTCGATCAAGATACCAAATTATTTCAGATTTGACTCATAAAGCTACTGCTTTCTCATCCCACTGAAAGGATGAAGAAAGACAGGAAAGACTAGAAACAAAACACAGAGACAGAGACAGTAGGAACACAAAAGCCAGGAAGTAGAGACAACATCGTGTGCTTATTTGTTGGTTTGCATTGCCACGACCTTCAACCAAGCCGGCCTTGCCAGGATATCAGCACACCAAGCACTCACATGTGGGCGCGAATCAAAGAGCTTCTTAGCCTGAGTAGCCATCAGGATTTGAGTGTTGGGCAGGTGATGCAGATCAGCCAAGGTGAAGCAGTCTCCACCAATGTACTTGGAGTGAGCCAACCGAGCCTCGTACACGTCCAGAACCTTAGCCAGCTTCGCCTCATTCTCCTCCACTACCGCATCATCTGTTTTCATGCCAAACATTGACTTATAAAGAAGCTCGAAACACAGCTTGGAAGCCACTGGGTCGAACTGGTGAGCCTCCACTTCCATCCACACGGATAGGATTGCCATCTTCTTCGGGTCCTGGCATATCAACTGGTTCCCTTTGTCCGCGTATGTGTGTGCGATGTATTGGCTAATTGCTCTTGACTCTGTAATCCAACCACCCAAGACATCATAAAATATGGGCGCACATAATTAGAACACAAAAAATGCATTGTGTAATTGAGATTTGCTTTAAACATGATCTCAATTTGTTTTATTCATGATTCATACCCACATCCGAAATGAATCAGCCATACAAATACAATGTAAAATTTTAAGTTTATATGTAGCTAGCATCTCATTGATCATATCAATAAATCAGTGCATATGGTAGCTAGGCATTAGTTTATACCAAAGAGCGTCAGATCTCCATCTTGCAAGGCCGGTACTTGACCAAATGGCTACATCAAGACCACAAACAATTGTTAGAACTATATTTAAAATAAAACGAAAAAAGACTACAGTTAACCCTGTGCATGGCTTGATTTACAAGTTTAATGCGGTGCTTAGATTATGGATTTTGATAGAAATTTTAAAATAAAAAAGAATTTTTCTTTTCAAATTACTATCCAAATCTATGATCCAAACACAACGTAATTGTTTTCATAGCTAAAGAAACAAGAAACAAGACACAATTTTTATTTGTTTTATTTATTTATTACAATCTTTTTAGCTAATTAAGAAAGGCAAACAATTTTGGCCCTTCATATGTTAATATTTATTTATACAATTTTTTTATAAGAATTAAAAAGGGAAGAGGCTACCAACTTGGACTAACCCATCGACTAGAATTCTTTCTTACCCTTTACTAGCAGATCAAAGTTCAATTTTTTGTCACAGGCAAAACTTCTTGTCCCCACACCAAAAATAGGAAACTCAACAAAACTTACTCTCCCCAATCTACCCCATACCCAAAAAAGAGACTAGCTACTTTGTGCATTCCATAGGCTTGTTAGATTTGGCTCTAAAATCTTAAATTTGAGTGTGAGTTTGTTGTGGAAGGGAAAAATAAAAAAAATAAAAAAAAAGTTAAGCCTCCATTTTTATTACTTTTTCCTTCTATTTTTCTGTTCTTCCACGAATCCTTGCTAAAATTATAAATTCAAAACACAACATTATTGGTGGTGGTGGTGGTGGTGGTGTGCTTTCCTTGGTCATACAGATTTTGTTGATGACAATCATATAATATGAGCTAAGAAAAGACAAGTATGTGTATGGTTTAGAGTTGATGTTTTTTTTTGTTTGTCTACTTACATTGAGAGAAAGGAAATGAGGTTGTTTGTGCTCGCCGGATCTCATGTCAACTGGAACAAACTCGAACTCGAGCTCTTTCTCGTTCAGGCAAGCAAACACTCGCTGCGCCGCCGTGGACATTACGCTTCCGTGGACCTTCATTGTCGCCGAACTGTTTGATAATAGATCAAAAAAACCAAAGAGAAAAAGAATATGAAAGAGAGACTATTAGGGAGAGAATGATATCTAAGGCCAAAGAATTAATGCACGAATTTTTATAAGGTCAGAATTGGCGACCACTTTATCATCTTCTTGCATTATTGCGATATGGGTGGGTTACCACGTTCCTCCTTTTCCACAATACTTCAAGTAGCCTATCACCCCGTGCTATGTATAGGATGATTATACATATTTATATTTATTTTTATTTTTTTAATATATAAATTAAATCTATATATTAAATACATAGAGTTTAACAGAGGAGTTTGAAAGAATTTAATAAGTGTTTATTTATTTATTTAAGAAGTATTTACACAATAATTACATAATATATAAATTAAATACATGAGATTTGACCGAGAAGTTTGAAAGAATTTAATAAATATTTATTTATTTATTTAAGAGGTATTTACATAATAATTACATGAGTCTCTTGGGGATGCAAAAAGTAAGAAAATTAAGATTTCATTTATTGCGTTATTCATTTAATAAGTGTAATTATTATAAATTAAGTGTTTATTGTAATCAATAGTGTAATTATTACAATCTTTGAATTTATTGTAATCAATAGTGTAATTATGACAATCTTTGAATCAATCACCAATCACCAAGTCAATTTTTTTTAAAAAAAATATTAAAAAATTAAGCAATTAAAATTGACATATTGAAAGTTCAACAAACCTATCGAAGGCCAAAGAATTAATGCACGAATTTTTATAAGGTCAGAATTGGCGACCACTTTATCATCTTCTTGCATTATTGCGATATGGGTGGGTCACCACGTTCCTCCTTATCCACAATACTTCAATTGGGTTGATGCGCTTATAAATATGATAAAGGGTGTTCTATAATTTGGAGTTTTTATTATTTTAATTTTTAATTTTTTAATTGTGATATATTTGATTTTCAATTTTAAATCTTATTTTAAATAAAAATAATTAAAAATATCATTAAATTTTTCAAGAGTAAAATTATCAATTTGATAAAATATAAACTAATTTGATAAAAATAAATGTCAAACAAATATTTTTGAATTTTTAAAAATTATTTTTATCCACTAAAAATAAAATTATGTAAAATTGATAAATCTTTTAAACATTTATTTGTTTTTTTACCAAATTAATTTTTATTATGTGTTTAGATAATGATCATGTAAAATTAATTTTTAAAAATTAATCATGTAATTTTTATCAATTTTACATAATTTTATCATTGGTGAATAAAAATAATTTTTAAAAAATTAAAAATATTTGTTTTGACATTTATTGTTGTCAAATTAATTTATATTTTATTAAATTAACGATTTTGTTCATGAAATTAAACAATGGTATCTTCAATTGTCCTTATTTGGAACAAGATTTAAAATTCAAAATAAAAAATATCACAATTAAAAAATCAGGTATTAAAGTGATACTAGTTCCAAATTATAAGAACTATTAGTGTAATTTACCTATAATAAAATTAATATGATCTTTAACGATTCAAATCATTAAATATATTAATTAGACAATTAAAAAAAGTATTTGTCAAATTCCACCAGTGCTTGCATCTCGGTCCAAATTCTTTCCGCTTGTTGGGTATCTGTGCCCTCCCATGAGGTTTGGGGCTCAAACCTCATAGTTCTAGGCCCAAGTTTCTAAAAAGGGTTAATTTTGTAATCAACAATAAAAAAATCTTACATCAATTAATTTAGCAATTTTCTTTCTTATACAGCCATGTATCAAATTAAAATCATTTATTTTTACTATAAAATTAATTCTATTAATAGATTCCCTTATTCACACTTACATTCGGTATATTTTTAATTTTTATTTTAACATTAATTTTATAAACTTGAATTACATTTCATAAGTTAATAACTAATCAATTATATAATGTCCCTAACATTATTGTTTCTAGAATATCAGTTGGAATTTGCTTCTTTTGATCTTGAAAATTACTTTTAAAATGTAAGTTGAAGAAGAGTGCTGTCATTGTTAAACGAAAAAAAACAAAATAATATTGGCCATATGCATGGTTTCATTAATGACTTTCCAGCAACCATACATGTTATATTACTCACCATTCAATTTGGAATAGAATTTTCATATTTATCCGAACAAAACAAATGCCAATTTAATTTGGAAAATAGAATTTAAACCAGCCTTGGTAGACCAGCAAGTGCTTCTGTGGCCCTCCAATGGGCCATAACGTTTGGGGTTGAAGCCCTAAACTCACAAGCCCAACTTTTTAGAAGGGCAAACTTTATGAGTAGCGTTTTTAAGCCACTTTAGCCTGTTAAGGTTTTCAATTTTTCAAAGTTTTAATGAAGATAGAGTCCAAATTTGATGTTTAACTTAAGGTTGTATAAAAAAAAACAAAAAAAAGATCATACAAAACTATCATGGGAAGTTGTGTCAAATGTTATTGTGACTAATAAGACTATAATATACATGGACCTGCATTGCAATTACAGACGTACGTACTAGCATGCGTAACTGCTAGCCACTTTGGCTTCGTGTTCAATAGAAAAATATTTAATAATCTAAAGGTAAGTTTACATGGAGCATTAACATAATTTTTATTAATTTAAAAAAATAGAATTTAATATTTTCTTGTTGATTTTTAAGAAACAATATGACAAGTGATATAATATAAATAGTGTAAATAATGCTCAAAAGTCACCAATAACCTCTCTGGTGTTGGATGTTGTTGCTAGCTAAGACAAAATAATAATAATAATAATAATAATAATAGCAACACTATTCTACATGATGCCACCGGTTAATAAAAAGTTATATCTCAACAATATCGTGTGTCGAATATTGCAAGAGATTTTCTCCAAGCTTGGCTATGATGTTCCTATGGGGGCATCTATTGGGCTGTCTTGGCTGACACTTGGGCCATGTCTTTGTATGATAGGCCTAGTTTGGGCCCAGGTCGGTACATCTGTGTAATTGTACAAAGAAATTATTTGTAAGCACATATATGAATGGTGGCAATTTATTTATAGCTACGCTGATATTGAATATTTTTTTATTTCTTGAACCTGTTAATAGACACTTGGACATTCACTTAATACTATGCTTGATTTATCAATTTGAATAAGAATGTAAAAAGAAAAAGAAAAAATATAAATAAAATATAATAATTTACTTACGTTTCATACACATTTTTTCATTTTTCATTTCTCATCCCAAATCGTTATATCCAAATTCATAAACCAAAAATAACCTTAAAAACATATGTGAACCCTTGGCAGGGCTCAACTTGACATCCAACTTCTCCCAGCATTGAAGTTTTGGTAACACAAAAAAATAAAAAAAATAAAATAAAAAATTGAGTAACCCCCAAGAGTAATCCTGGATATCTAATTCTGAGTGGTGTAGAGGTGTAGGGAGGGCTGCAAACGAACCGAGCTGAGCCGAGCTTTAGTATGTTTAAGCTTGTTTATTAAGATTTTAACGAGCTCGAGTTCAAACTGAATAAAAATTTAATGAACCGAGCTCGAGCTGAGTTGGCTTAGGCTCGACTCGAGCTCGAGCCTGTTCACGAGTCTTAACAAATCAAAAAATTTATAAATTCATACTTGTATGTGAGACTAAAGTTATAATTAAAACTTTGATTATACAATTATATATACAATATATATATAAATATACTTAAAAAAAATCCATATTTTACTAAAATAATAATATCTACTACCACTATTATATTTTACTAAAATAATAATATCTACTACCACTAAAATAATAATATCTACTACCACTATTATTTACATTTATATTTTTTAATATATAAATAACATATTTCTCTTATTTTTATACATATTTTTATATTATTTAATATATAAATAATAAATATTAAATGAGTCAATTAACGAGCCGAGCTTTAGAATGTTTGGGCTTGTTTATTAAAAATTTAACGAGCTCGAACTCGAGTTCGAACGCAAAAAAAAAAAATTAACGAACCGAGTTCGAACGAGCTCTTATCGAACTAAACTCGAGCTTATTCACGAACGACTCTGTTCATTTGCAGTCCTACGTAGGACATGGGTAATCTCAACATAACGACTTTAAAAGTTGTTTAATCAATGCACCTTTATTTTGCTATATTCAATGCTTGAATCTCAGGATGGACATACATTTTATTTTTAGTATAAAAGTTTTTTTTATTTTTGCCAACAAATCCTTTCTCTACAAAAATTTCTTCACAAATTCAATATTCATATATAATTTTTTTACAAAAAGATTATGAAATATAATTTTCCATAATTAAATATTTAAAAAAAGCAACGTGATGTTGTTCTTTAACTTTTAATAATAATAATAAATAGTGTATTGAATAATGATTCAAAACGATATCGGGAGAGCATTGTCCTATTAATTAAAGAAAATAAATGGATAGACACACCCACCCACTGATGATGGTTGTACGGGAAAGAAATACACCTTCTCTTATAATCCTGTTGACCAAGTCTTCGTTCCTCTGTACGATGTCGTTCCACCACCTGAAAATATCAACGTGAGCTAGCCGGCGGGTGTGTGCCGGAAACCTCTCCGATGCCTAAGTCAGTAAGCAAGACAAGAAGGCAAAAGCTCAATGTTTTCAGGGAGCAAAATTGTATTACCTCTCCAAAGGTGATATTGGTGAGCTTTATATAGGTTTCGCGTGACACAGTCCTAGTAGGACTCTAACTTCTCCATGCGTAGAGTCCTTCTAGGATTCGCATTCCTCCATGCGTAGAGTCCTTCTAGGATTACTCCTCCTGGAAGATAATGCTCATCTTCCAACACCCTCTCATTGCATAAGCCAAGTGAGATGGCTCCTTACTGAAAGTAACCAATAGTCCGGTCTTCACTTTCACTTCTCTTACCTCGGTTTCCCATTCCACAACCGAGCTAACCATAAGAGAGTTCAACCGGACTAGGACGTGACCATGCCGAACTACCAAGTCCGAACCGGTTTCAATATTCGACCGACCTAGCATACAAAAACCGGTACGTTTCTACGACCGGTCTACCAATTAGAACCGGACTAAATCAATACTTGAAGCAACCGAGGCACGCACGCCCATTTGGCAACCGGACTACCCCATACTTCTCCTTTCTTACTGAGAGTTTTCCACTCTTGTGCTGACCTCGGCCCAACACCTAGCTCGGCCCAACACCTAGCTCGGCCCAATAATGAATATAATTTACCCTCTCAATTGCCCCTTAATTCCATCTGCGAAGCATGATAGGGATTACCCATGTAACAACCGAGATAGAGTTCTAACACCTCCAGCCGAGCTAAAACCTTTCGAGCCTTTCCAACCGAGCTAACAACTGCTTAGCCTCTCCAGCCGAGCTAAAAAAACCCCCAAGCCTTTCCAGCCGAGCTAAGACATACTTAGCCTATCCAGCCGAGGTAAAACACCTTTAGCTTATTCGGTAGAGCTAATTTGGGCCATATCACAAGACGTCCGGTCAAGACGTCTCTTCACTCTTCAGAAACTGAATCGTTCAGTATTCCATGACACGTGGCAACCCCTAATTGGATCTCTACAGCTGTCGCGCCGTCCTCGTGTTTCGTAATATTTGAACAGTTCCCTCCAAAAACAACTTTTACACAAAACCAACCCTTCCACTGCCATTCCTACTCAGACCTTGTTCATTTTCACTCTCCTCAACTTTCTTGCTCTCTTTGTGTTCTTCAGACTCGCACCGTGCTCGTGTTGTTGCCGCCTCCGCCCATCTCACTCTTCTTCCTCTTGGTAAGTGCACGAACCTATCTTCATTTATCTGCTTTTTGCTTCCGTTTGATTCACAAGAGTATGTTTACGTGTTTTCACAAAACACTTTGCATGCTATGTTTCAAAAAGAACTTCACACAAACAACTTTATGAGCTATTTGGTAGAACAATCATTTGATCCATAAAATGCATCCAACCGAACTAGGAAGCTGTTTGTCTTTGTCTAGGTGAACTAGAACCGAGCTAGTACTTGTAGATAACACAAGAGTTTTAATGAGAAAGCATCCGATTCACCTTAGCCGAAATTAAAAGCCGACTTGAGATAGGTATTTTACCTGCATCGAAGCTAGGCCTCTGATCGAGCTAAGCCTCGGGCTAAGCCATCCTTTTGAGTTTCTAAACCGAACTCGGAAAGATGCCTCTCGAGGCCTAACCGTAAGAAAAACCATAGGTGAAACCGAGATAACCACAAACTTTTTTCGAGCCGAGATAACGAGAACCTTTCACAAGCCGATGTAGATAGCTTAGCACCAGAGAAAGTAAAACCAACCTTTTCTTGCTTTATTTTTGCAAAGACGGTCTTTGATCTCAGGCTTGACACTTGCTTTTCAACTTTGGCACTTAGGCCGTCCAGCACTCCTTCAGGCCCCGATCGACCATCGAAAGCACGCTCCTTCTACCGAGATAAATTATTTCATAACTTATAGAATAAATGGGAAATCTGAGACACTTGGTAGAAACCCCAGTGCCCTAGCCGATTCGAGAACAATACAACATTCGGTAGATGTAAATCTAGAACTAGTCGAACCAGAGTCGACCCATGGGACGAAGAGGGCTTTGTCCCATTTACCCTCCAATCTATAGTAGAAACAGGACTCGATTCGATCCGACCACTAATTTGGGAATTCCTCAAGCAAACCAGATCAGGCCCAACTCAACTATCCACCAACACATACCCGAATTATAATGGGCATAGATGCTCTAAACCAACAAACCGGCTCGAACCTAGGTGCGGCGAAATACTACATCAATACTCAATAGGATCCAAAAACCAAGGTTGGTGCTACTATTTGAGAGTCTTGCAGGTAGAAAAGATAATAAAGCACACAGGACAAGGACGTCAACGATGATGACTTCTTTTGGGTTTCAGGAACTTTGAGGACTTCAAGCGAATCCTGTGCCATAGAATAAATGGAAGAAAGGAGAACCCTGTACAAGTACTTGGTTTTCATTTCGCCTTTCCTAATTTTACTTTCTCTCAGAAACCGACTAACACTTGTCTTCTTTTGCTTTGCGAGATAAGGCTCTTCTCATCTCCAACTACAATTATCCCAACACCGCCAGTACTCAAGACCGTGAAAGAAAGAAATTTGGGCAAAACTGGACTTGAACCGACCTACAGATACTCTTACGAAAAAGCCAAAGTAACAGACTTTCTCCTTGAGGATCCTCCAAAGACTGACCCAACCTTGCCCCTAAATCGACTCGTCCTCTTCTCACGAACAAGAAATGGCCAAGAGAAGCGATCATGGGCTATGCTCACCAAACAACCCCACCGAGGTATCACAGACCGCCAATCAACCGAGGCCAGTAGTGGCTCTTCCATCCCAAAGAACCTTCGCTTCGCCGAAACAAGCGTGCGGGACTATCCAAACCGGGCCACAACTTGCTGACGAAGATCAGAATGCTCCCCCACCATTCCCACCAGGAATTGCTCAACCGACCCCAGTGGAATCATCCAACCGGCCCGAGACCCCACAATGGGCTCCCCTAGTCTTCAACGCATCGAGCTATCACGAGGGTGACTCGTCGCAGAGAAGGACCACCTTCTGGCCTTCAACTTGGCCAGGGGGTGTGTGCCTTCCAAAAGACATGGAGCACCACCAAAAGAAGCTCAACACCGAGATCAAGTCACTTCGGTCTGCTTCGAAGTCAATGATCGTGGTAAGCAATACTGGCCTTTCTGTTTCCAAAATTTGTACAACTTCCATTTCGGTCAACAACTAAAAAATTTACCATATTTTGCGCAGGCTCTTCAGAAAACCACACTTGCACACCGGCAGGTGATGGAACTTCGCAAAACTGCTAGGCAGGCCATGAGAGACGCCGTGGCCAAATCCACCGAACTAACACAGGCCCAGAACAAGGCGGCCGAACTGGAGGCCGAGGTAGCCCGTCTAACCGGACCGTTACCCTACCGAAGTGACAAACAGAGGGCCGTCACCGAGGCGAAAGATTATTGTTTGGGGGAGGTGGCCCCGCTGAAGAATAAAGAAGACGCCGAAATGGACTCTTGGTCAAGTAAAAAGGGCCGAAGGAGGATTCAAGAAGGTCAAGACGATACGCCTTCAATGTGGCGCAGCCAAGGACCTCTTCTTCAAGTGCGGCTGGCGGAGTGCGGTGGAGAAGCTCGGTTGCACTCCTGACACCGATGCTATAACGCCCACCGCATTTTATTCCGACTTCACTTAAGCATACGCGGACGATCTTCAAAAGGCATTCCTTGGGCGTCGGTAGCGAACGATGATGAAGATGATGACGATGATGATGATGATGAGGAGCCATCTCGACTCCGGCCGCCACCGATCAACAAAACAATCAAGCGACTCGGTTGGAATAACAGTGGATTTAACCAACGAGATGCCGGTGACAACACTTGTCCAAACCAGGGCTCCTTCCTCAGCCGGTCTCAAGCATTCTTTGAAACCGAGCTTGATCTTAACTAGATGCACTCCTTGGATGATTGTGTTTTGTGTTTTTCCTTTCTTGTACTTGGTTTTCGATGCATGAAACGTGGCCCTCAATTGTACTTCCATTTGTCATCAATGAAAAATTGTGAACTTTCATTCCTAGGTTGTGTACTTGCACGCTTGTATGTTTACTTTTCCATGAACTTGATTACACAAATTGTGATCTCGGTTCACCATATAACTTACTAGCTAACCACTCTTCGTAGATGTAACTTACTTGGTGAAGAGTACAAAGTGTTGGTTTAATCCGATAACCACTCTTGGTAGATATAACTTACTTGGTGAAGAGTACAAAGAGTTGGTTTAATCGACCAACCACTCTTCACCGATATAACTTACTTAATTTGAAGAGTACAAAGTGTTGGTTTAATCCATTAACCACTCTTCACCGATATAACTTACTTGGTGAAGAGTACAAAGAGTTGGTTTAATCCAACCAACCACTCTTCGTAGATATAACTTACTTGATTTGAAGAGTACAAAGAGTTGGTTTAATCGATAACCACTCTTCAAAGATATAACTTACTTCTGAAGAGTACAAAGAGTTGGTTTAATCGACCAACCACTCTCGGTAGATATAACTTACTTGGTGAAGAGTACAAAGAGTTAGTTTAATCCGACCAACCACTCTCCAAATGATATAACTTACTTTTGGTGAAGAGTACAGAGTGTTGGTTTAATCCTACCAACCTCTATGTAGCCATTCCCATACTTTGGCTAAGTGTTGGTTTAATCAGCCCAACCTCTAAGTTGGTTTGTCCAACTTAGAATAGAGTGTTTGGTTATTCCGACCAAGCGTCTGCGGCTGGATCCCGATCACGGGCTAGGAGGGTTAATAGTTGGTTATTCCGGCCAACTATGTTTACAATGCTACTAACTTGCTAAAACTACTTTCTATGGAAAACAAATATACTGAAAAGAATTGACTTGTTTTATTGAGAAAGTAGAAAATTGCACATGTTCAAAAAAGAAAAAGGCTAAAAATAAAATAACTTGAGATTGGCCGTGTTCCAAGGCCTAGGAATTGCTTTGCCGTCCTTATCTTCTAAGTGGTATGCCCCTTTGCCCTAGTCCCACCACTTTGTAAGGACCTTCCCAGTTGTGACCTAACTTGCCATCTCCTGGGACCAATGTGTTGCCCATAACTTTGCGAAGTACCCAATCGCCGATCTTGAATTGTCTTGGATGAACACTTTTGTTGTATTTCCTGGACAATTCTTCTGTAGGAAGCGATGTGAACTAATGCCTTTTCTCTTCTTTCTTCCGAGGTCAAGTTCTAATGCAATTGCTTCGCCATTTAAGTCTGGATCAAAATTTTAGCTCGAATTGTAGGAAGGCCAACTTCTAATGGGATATTTGCTTCCATGCCATATGCTAGGGAGAATGGTGTTTCTCTGTTGATCGCCGTGGCGTAGTCACGATAAGCCCATAAAACATGAGGAGCTCTTACGCCACTTGCCTTTGGCTTTTTCCAACCTTTTCTTCAATCCGTCCAAGACTACCTTGTTTGGCCTCTGCTGTCCATTTGCTTGGGGATATGCGGTGTGGAGTTGTAGAACTCTATCTTGTACTCTTCACAAAAGTTTAAAAATTTCGCCATCAAACTGAGTGGTTGTGCGAAATCGATGCTTTTGGTATGCCAAAGCAGTAATGATGTTACGCGGACAAACTTCTTCACATCTTTCTCCTTGATTGGCCAAGGCCTCTGCTTCCACCCACTTTGTGAAGTAGTCTGTTGCCGCAAGAAAGAACTTCCTATTGCCTGGTGCTGTTGGGAGTGGTCCCACTATGTCTAAGCCCCACATTGCGAAAGGCCACGGACTAGTGAGAGGTAGGAGTTCTCTGGCAGGTTGATGTATTTGATGTGCAAACTTCTGACATTTTTCGCATTTTTTGACATACTTTTCTGAATCCGCTTGCATGTATGGCCACCAATATCCTTGTGAAATAGCTCGGTATGCTAATGACATTCCTCCTTGATGGCTGCCACAAACCCCTTCGTGTATTTCGAACAGGAATGCTTCTACCTTGCTGGGGTGGACACACTTTAAGTAAGGTCCTGAAAACGACTTCTTGTATAAAGCTAAGGATGGAGAGAGCCAAAATCGTTGCGACTTGGCTCTGATTTTGTTGGCTTCTTTCTTTTCTTCTGGTAGAGTGCCGTCTTTCAGGAACAGTATGATGGGATCCATCCAAGAAGGACCTAACTCCGCACAACATACCTCTTGACACGGGTCTTCAATACTTGGTGCGGGCAAATAGTCGATCAATAGAGGATGTGGGATGGAGGTATCGCCATTGGTGAAGCTCGCTAGTTCGTCTGCTCTACTATTCTCCTCGGCCAATTTGTTCTATTCGACAACTTCAAACTTCTTGATCTCTGTCTGACTAAGTCTTGGTACTTAGCCATTCTTTCATCCTTTGCTTCATAGTCGCGAGTAATTTGATTCACCACCAACTGTGAGTCACTGGAGACCATGAGTTCGGTGGCCTTCATGTAGGCCGACTTGAGACTCGCAAGAAGCGCCTCGTACCGCTTCATTGTTTGATCTTTGGAAAGCCAAGGTTGATCGCTGTTCCACTATTAGGCAAATGCGGAGAGATGAGGACTATGCCAAGTCTGCGCCATGTCGGTTGGATGCCCCATCCACAAAGAGCTTCCACATCTCCCCAACAAACAACTTCCAGCATGCGGAGGGATCAGATGATGCCTTGGGGTCTTCCAGGTTGCTAATGTCTTCTTCAGAGTCCGAAGTTGCAGTCTGACCCTTGTCTTCTGATGGGCTCAAGTCCTCAGTTGTTGGCGAGTTTTGACTTGGTGTAGCAAGGTCTGCTTTCTCTTTGCCTTCTATGCAGTGCGCCTCGGGTTCGGTGAGTGACCTCGACTAGGGGTTGCGCTATTCCGACGTCAATCTCCATCCCTAGTTTGGTCGTGTTAGTCAGATCGATTGGGCAGACTTGGTGGCTTCCAGGAGTGAACTCTGCGACGAAGTCTGCCAAAGATTGGGCCTTTACTGCGGTCCTGGGTTGGAACTTCACATCATATTGTCCCAACTCCACTGCCCACTTCAAAATCCGCCCAGAAAAGTTTGCCCTCTCAAACAAAGCTTTCAGTGGAAAGGCTGTGAGGACGACGATGGTGTGGGCGTGAAAGTAGTGTGCCAGTTTCCTGGAGGCCATTATTAAGGCCAGTGCTAGCTTCTCTAGAGGCAGGTACTTTGTTTCGGCTCCTAGTAATGTCTTGCTGACATAGAAGATAGGCAGGTGTTGGATTCCTTCTGCTCGAACCAACACTGCACTCACTGCGTGCTGAGAGACTGCCAAATAGAGGAAGAGTTCTTCCCCAGGTATGGGGGTAACGAGTAATGGTGGAGAAGACATGTACTCCTTCAGGTGGCGAGCTTTGTCGCATTCTTCGTCCCACTCAAACTTAGCTTTTAGTGGTGAAAGAATGGGCATAATCTGTCGAAGACGGTGATGAATCGGTTAAGTGCTGCCGCCATGCCGGTGAGATGCTGTACTTCTTTCACTGAGTTAGGTCTCTCTAGCCCTTGAATTGCTTTGATCTGAGAAGGATCTGCCTCTATACCTCGATTGGTCACCAAGAAGCCTAAGAATTTGCCTGATCCCACTCCGAAAGCACATTTCGACGCGTTAAGGCGTAACTTATGCTTTTTCAGGATCTCGAACATCTCGCTTAGGTCCTTGAGATGGTCACTCTCACTCTTGCTTTTGACCACCATGTCGTCAATGTAAGCCTCCATTGTTCTGCCTAACAATGGCTCAAACATCTTGGTGACCATTCTCTGAAACGTCGCCCCTGCATTCTTCAGGCCGAAGGGCATGACCTTGTAACAATATAGTCCTCTTGGAGTGGTGAAGGACGTTACTTCCTGATCTGGTTCGTGCATGGCTATCTGATGGTAGCCTCTGTATGCGTCAAGGAAGCTAAGCCTGCTGTGTCCTGCTGTCAGGTCCACCAATTGATCTATCCTTGGCAGGGGGAAACTGTCTTTTGGACATGCTTTGTTGACAGTTTTATAGTCGACGCAGACGCGCCACTTCCCATTCTTCTTGGGCACTACTACTGTGTTAGAAATCCACCTGGGGTAGTGCACCTCTCTAATCGCCCCTGCTTCTAACAAGTTACTCACCTCTTCTGCCACTATCTCGGCGTGGTGGAGTGCCGATCTGCGCGTGCGTTGGATGACCGGTCTAGCAGAAGGGTGGACATTGAGTTGATGGCAAATGAAGTTGGGATCAATGCCTGGCATGTCGTATGGGGTCCAGGCAAACACCTCGATGTTGGAGGTCAGAAATTCCAAGACTTCCAATCTCTCAGTGCTGGATAACGACGATCCAAGTAGGAAGAACTTTTCCGGGTTCTTCTCATCTATTCTGACTTCTACCAGGTCCTCCACTGCTTTTTGATCAGCCGCTTTGCCAACATCCGCGAATAGTTCATTACTCTCCGGTTCTTCAACCGAATGAACATATCCTTTGGCGGTATTGCCATTTGTTCTTGACGAAGCCTTTGCTTGGACATTATCTGGTCCCCATAAACCTCTTCTATTACTCCGGTGTGTTGGGGAACCTCATCACTTGGTGGTAAGAGGATGCCACCGGCGCGCATGGCGTGCTGACCATGTTACGCCTAAGATGATGTTGTAGGTGGAGGGACCTTCAAAGACCGAACTCTACTTGCCGTCACACTTCCCGCCCGATGGAAGAATGATTTTGCCGAGCCACTCCGCATGGAATTGAATCCAATCAAAGGGGATCTGGCGGGGCCAAGTCTTTGTCTTGCGACTTGAGTTGCTTGAAGGTTTCATAGTACATGATTTACGCACTTTGCCTTGGTCGATTAGAATCAGCGTCAAAATCCTTGACTCGGAGTGACGACCAAGGGATCGTTGTGGGGGCAATATATTCTGACCAAGACTTTATCCGAAAAGGACATGATGTTTGTGGCTTCTCCTCCTTTTGACGACGGTTGGGCGCTTAGCACCTCTCAAGTGTTTCGCCTTTTTTATTGAACCTCTGAGCTCGCATACTCGCTCTGGTTCAAAGACTCCATGGATTACGTTGATGGTGCCTTGTGGCGGGCGTCGATTGGCATTCCATTGGGAGGTTATGGTCTTGAAATTGGGCTGCGCCTCCTTCTACGTATTTATCCAGGTGGCCGCGCCACCAACTCTTCCAGATCTTTGCCTCAATGGGCGTCGATTCTCGATTCGGTGCCCTTTTCCTTGTGGAAGGTGCATCCGGATCTGTCATCATAGTCCTACAGGCCTCGCCAAGCTTGGCGAGCCACTTGACGAAAGGTTTCTCGAATCTCGCTAAGTATACTAGAGATCGGCTTTTTGAACAAGTGGTTATGGCGATTCGGACCCTCAACCATCTCTTGTCTGGTCTTCATCATTGTCACGTCTCGCCTGCTGTTTTGGTTTCGGCGACCTCACCGTATTGACCTTTCTTTGAGGTCTTCTTCTCCGGTGTTCTTGATCGCGCCGGTTTTGCTTTTGCACGGCGCCATCCTCTTCCACCTGATGTCGATGCACTCTCTCCATCAGGGCCTCCATGGTGAGTGGTGGAGTCATGGTGATAGAGTCCTCGATCTATTCCCCGACCGAAGGCCTCTTTGTCTTCGCATAATGGCGAGGTTGGTTAGGCGATCCCCAATCTGGTTGAATGTTTCCAAGATGGCTTATTGTCACGACCTCAAAGTCTCCTTGTCGCCTATGTCGATGGAGAAACAATGGTCGATCTCCACCGGTCTTTGTGTTCGATCGAACCGCGTTACAAATGCCTTCGCCAATTGCGCCTGAGGAGGCTATCTTGCCCTCTGGAAGCTTCTCAAACCAAGTTAAGCCTAGGTCACGAGGCTTGAGGGAATAGGATACACATCAACACCTCATTCGCCGATATCTGACCATAACTTTGGCGAAAGTGGCTCAAGTGGGTGTAAGGGTCATCTTTCCTTCATACGTCGTGAACTTGTGTTGTAGGAAGCTTTGTGGAAGCGCGTTCTCAATCTCGGGGCGAATGGTGAGGTCTGCAGCCTCGCCAATGCCTTATCCGGGTTCGTATGCCAAGTCGGCCTTGGCATTCCAACCTCGACGCTTCCATGCGTCCGAGGAATATCGCCGCAAAGGCAGGAACCCTGTGGGGATCGCGCGTCCTGGCGTCCTCCTTCCATCGTGCCTTTTCTTCCAACATGGACCTTAGGTCGGACGACCTAGGTAATTCCGTCTGTCTGGACCTAGTATGGTGTGTATGTGAAGGCCAATAGGTACTCCCCTCAGTGTATGACCTCTCAGGCCTCGTCCTCTCAGACACAGGTGACGAGTCCCGAAGTTACTGGTCGCGTGTCGCGTCCTGAGGCTTCTGTCTTCTGGTTGAGAGGGTGTAGAATTCCTTCCACGACCCTCGGAGTGGCGAGGGGGCGTCTTGTTGTTGCGCCCCACTCCTGTCGCCACTTCTTTTCCTTTCATCTGGCGCTTTAGAGACTCCATGTCCGCCGCCATCTTACGGATCAGTTCGTCTTGCTCTCTGACGCGATCCTCCAGAATTTGAGGATCAACTCTGCGCCTTTGTCTTTCTGGGCTTTGCGAACGAGAGGATGAAATTGCTATTCCTCCTTCGCCCTTGCATCCCTCCCGAATTTCGCCTTTGTGGTTTCGGGCTTGCCATGGGAGGGACCAAAGGTAGGCCTTCGCCTTGCACCTCCTTCAGGTTAGTCCGTCAACAATGGTGAGGCGCTTCTTCGTTGTTCGCCATTGATGTTCAAGAGAAAGCTTGATCAAGAGGTTGTTCTTGTCTGTTCTTCCCACGGCGCCAATTATGCGGAAAGAAATACACCTTCTCGTATAATCCTGTTGACCAAGTCTTCGTTCCTACATGCGATGTCGTTCCACCACCGAAAATATCAACGTGAGCTAGCCGTGGTGTGTCTTGGAAACCTCTCCGATGCCTAAGTCGAGAAGCAAGACAAGAAGGCAAAAGCTCAATGTTTTCGAGGAGCAAAATTGTATTACCTCTCCAAAGGTGATATTGGTGAGCTTTATATAGGTTTCGCGTGACACAGTCCTAGTAGGACTCTAACTTCTCCATGCGTAGAGTCCTTCTAGGATTCGCATTCCTCCATGCGTAGAGTCCTTCTAGGATTACTCCTCCTGGAAGATAATGCTCATCTTCCAACACCCCCCTCACTGCATAAGCCAAGTGAGATGGCTCCCTTACAGCCCAAGTAACAAGTAGTCCGGTCTTCTCTTTCACTTTTCTTACCTCGGTTTCCCATTCCACAACCGAGCTAACCATAAGAGAGTTCAACCGGACTAGGACGTGACCATCTTAGAACTACCAAGTCCGAACCGGTATCAATATTCGACCGACCTAGCATACAAAAACCGGTACGTTTCTACGACCGGTCTACCAATTAGAACCGGACTAAATCAATACTTGAAGCAATCGAGGCACGCACGCCCATTCGGCAACTGGACTACCCCATACTTCTCCTTTCTTACTGAGAGTTTTCCACTCTTGTGCTGACCTCGGCCCAACACCTAGCTCGGCCCAACACCTAGCTCGGCCCAATAATAAATATAATTTACCCTCTCAATGGTGATAATGATAATAATAAAATTGTAGTGGGTATAGGTGTGGGGTCTAGAAGCCAGTTGCTGTTTGGTTAAAAGTTGTAAGAAGATCTTCAACGCTTCATAGTTAAAATTCTAATGTAACAATGAATAGTGTACAATAATTATAGAATAGTAATGTTGTTTTAATGATCAAATTGTTATTTTTAACTTTTCCCTCCATTTAATTTATTCAATTCAATTATTCTAAATCATTGAAGTCATCCGAGATATCTCCCAGGTAGGCGAACTCTAAACCATTGAGAACATCTCTAAAGATGACCATTCTAAATCATTGAGGTCATCTCTCAAGACATTTTCCAAAACAATCGGCCGAACAACCAGCACAACCCGTCCTGTTGAGAAGAAGATGAACAATATTTTTGCATAATATTATTGTGTTGACAACTTTAACCGTAAATAAAAATTTATGTCAAATTTGATCCAAAAAAAAATAATTACTATTTTTAGCAATACAAATAACAGACCATTAGCGTATTATATTTTTTTACACTTACAATATTTTACCTTTAACAATCTTTTTAACAGGCCGTTGGAGATCCTCTGAAGTGTCATGGGTGGTGGCAATGAAGATTTTAAAAATGATCAAGAGGATTCATTAAAGCAAAGGTTTAGAAAATAATTTATGCTTTACACCTCACCACAATCTATTTCATCATATTTCATATAATTTAATTAGAAGATTGGATAATATATGCCATCCACAAAGTCCAATGATTAGTACACACATTATCTTATTGGTAATTATTCAAAGCATTGCATAATGGCGAAAAAGATATATAATGCTAATCAGTGTGTTTGGTTTGAATTTTCTGGATTAAGTTTTTTAAAAATTGAGTTTTTAATTTTCGTATTCTTTTGTTTTTAGTGAATATTTTTTAAATTTTAAATATTTTTTTTTAAACTTTTTTAGATGTACTTTAATTAGATGTATCTAAAAAGTAAAAAATTTGTAAAAAAATATTTTAAAAAATTAATAAATACATAAAAATATAAAAAATATACTGAATTTTTGTATATTTTTTTTTTTTATATTTTTGGTATTTAGTGAATTTTTTAAAAAAAATTTATAATTTTTTTACTTTTTAGGTATATTTATGTTAGATGTGTCTAAAAAGTAAAAAAATTACTTAAAATATTAAAAAAATTCAGTAAAAATAAAAAAAATAAAAAAATAAAATTTTTTAAAAAATATTTTTTAAAAAATAAAAACAAACAAGCTGAACGCAATTTTTTATTAATTTAGTGGTAAATAATTACCAATTGATTATAAATCAATCAATTTGGTGAAAGTTGTGTTTGAGGACTATATGTAAGCCTCCGTTTGAGAAGTGGGTTAGTTTTTTAATTTTTTGACTTTTTAAATTTTGGTTAAAAAATTTGGTTTGAAATTTTTTTTTTTTGATTTCTTTGATTTTTTTTTTATAAAAAAAAAATATAATAATTATGAATTAAATATAATATTTTATTTATTGTGACTAAAATAACTTATTTTATCTTTTATAACAAATCAACTTGCCAAACGGATCCTGAGCACCTCCAAATAAAGGTGCCCAAAAAGCTGCCAAATAATAATTTGGCAAGCAATAATGCTTGCGTGATTCAAATAATATCTCAAAACAAAGTCATTTTAAAATGAAGTTGTTTTAACACATTTAAACCATTTCAACCATACAAATTCAGATCACACCATTTTTCTTTGGCAAAAGTGAGAAAAAATAGATCTCC
This sequence comes from Camellia lanceoleosa, assembly GCA_025200525.1. Classification (NCBI taxonomy): domain Eukaryota; kingdom Viridiplantae; phylum Streptophyta; class Magnoliopsida; order Ericales; family Theaceae; genus Camellia; species Camellia lanceoleosa. The sequence goes on from CM045768.1 coordinate 12,431,500, forward strand.
AACGACTACAATTTCTCCAGTCAAATATGGCAGATATCAAACATGCCACATCATCAAGCATAACAAAATTTTGGCTCCAAAGTTATTGATCCTCTCCCAGAAAAATCTCCCAAAATGTTTTTTTTTTCTTTTTCTTTTTAAGAACGAAATTCACCAATCTTTGTAAAATACAGAATTCGTTTATTTATTATGTTCCTTCAATTTATTTATTTATTTTTTATGAAAACAAATTTCACCAAATTTTGCATTTTCCAGACACCAAATTCACAAATTTCAGAATGAAAGAACCAGAACTGGTTTCAGAAATTTTAGAAATTTCACAAATTTCAGTCAAGAACAAATTACAAATTTCACTAATTTCAACAATTTCCGAATGATCAGTCAACAATTTCACAAATTTATATAAATTCCTGGTGCAATCTGAAACTAATTTAGAAGATAAATACATGGATTCCAGAGAGAGAGAGAGAGAGACATACAGAGATGGCCGACTGGTTTTGCCGATTAGCACTGGTGGTGATGATCATCAAAATGAAGATAGGGGGTCGACTGTAGTGGATGGTTCAGGAAGAAGATAAGGATGAAGATGGGGAGAGAGAGAGAGAGAGAGAGATGCTCAGCCTTGATGAAAATGAAGAGAGTTTGGGGATGTAGAAAGCTGAAGACTATTCCAGAAAGTCAATCTCAGTATGAAATCATCCAACGGTTTGGATGGTGTCTTGCCATGCAAATTTATGTTTGGATGGTGTCTTGGATGCTCAGCCTTGACTATTGCATGCTTCAGAATTTATGAGAATTTATTAAAATTTTTTATACATTTGTTTAGTCAGATAAAATGTAAATATTTATTTATTTTTTTAAAAACGTCATAAAAGACAACAAATAAATTATAAAAACAGTTACAAAAAAATCTATATCCAAATAAATTTATAAAATTAGAGAAAAAATAAATTGAGATTTGTCAAAATGAGATATGGCTATTGAAGTATCATTATTATAATTTGACAATTTATTACTATTCATTGTTAAATTATAGTAATAATAATACTATTATAACAAATGCCATTAAAAATGCTCTAATGAAATTTCAATTTCTTTTAAAACTATAAAATTCAAATTAACACAAAAACGAATTATAAAATTTTATAAATCTAATTTTACATGATATTTCCATTTGTGACTATCCAAAATTCAAATTAAAAGTAGCATCATCATTACATCTTTCTTGGAGAAAATTTCCATCAACAATTGCACGTAATTACGAATTATCTTATCACTAAGCAAAATGATATATAAATTCATTTTTTAAATTTAATGATATGTAAATAAAATAATTGGTTAATAATTAGAGAAGATAAAAAAAATAGTGATATTTTTAATATCTTAATTGATTGTTATATTATTAGACTTGAAAATTAGATCTAATTTTTTGTCTTAAATAACAATACTCTATCAATAATACTATAAATTTATACTTAATTATCTAATTAAAATTTTTATTTTGTTATTCAAATTTATTATATATATATATATATATATCATATTACACAAATTCAATCCTACCTACACATTTTAATTCAAGACAAATTCAATATAGTTAGGTTTCGTTTGGCATCATAGGTTAGGGTTAAAATAGTTACAAAATGATAAAATAAATTAAAAAGTCAATAAAATAAAAAATCAAAAAAACTCATCCAAAATGAAACTTTTTAATCTAAGTTAAAATAGTCAAAAACTCAATTCACTTTCCAAAGACGTAAGTGAGAGATTCTTAAAATTACTTTTTCATTCATTAGAAAATAGGAAGCAAATCCTGCAATTCCAGATTAAAATATTTTTAAACTTTCCGACCATCTTCCTCAACCATCTCCGCCACCTTTGTCCAAGCCGGCCGCGCCAACATTCCGGCACACCAGTCACTCACGCGCCGCCTCTCCTCAAAAAGCCGCTTCACTGAGGTCCGCATTAGGTGGTACAAATAAGGAAGGTGAGTCAGATCAGCCGAAGTAAATTTATCACCTCCCAAGAACTTGGAATCGATAAGCCTCTCTTCGTACACATCCAAAACTCTGGCCAGCTTGGCTTCCTCTTCGGCCACCACAGCTTCGTTTGCTGGCTGGCCATTCTTCGCCTTGTACACCAGCTCCGAGATCAGCTTGGAAGCCGGTGGGTGGAACTGATGATCCTCCACATCAATCCAAGCCGCTGCTATTCCTTGCATCTTTGGCTCCATGTAGACTTGTTCTTTCCCTGGCTTTGGGTACAAGTGTGATATGCACCTCATGATCGCCCTTGACTCTATCGTTTACAGAGAAAATTATTAGATATATTAAATTATTATGTGACATTATTTATATAATATTTTTTATTAATGAGAAACTTCAATAATAACTGAGTTATATTTTATTTTCTAATTATTTGAAGGAAAAAAAAAAATGAGTCACCATGTCCCATTTATTTTTTTTAAAAAAAGTGTTACCTGATAGGTTTTAAAAGAACAAGTAAGCAATGTTGTAATATGGTTATGACTATGTGTGATTTAATGAAATAAAGTGGAATGAGATAATCATTATTTTATATACACTACAAGAAAAAGTAGTTTTAGCGACTAAAAATATAAATTTCGTCGCTGAAAGTAGGACAATTGGCGACTAAAATTGAATTTGTAGCCAAAAGTGAAGACTTTTGGCAACTAAAACAGTTTAGTAGTCAAATGTATAGTTATTGGCGACTAAAAATCAGTTTAGTCGCCGATTATATGGGTTTTAGCGACTAAAACAATTTTTGTAGCCAAAAGTGAAGGTTTTTGGAGACTAAAAAAATTTAGTAGTCAAAAGTATAGGTTTTGGCGACTAAAAAATAGTTTGGTCGCCGATTATAGGTGTTTTACCGACAAAAAAAATTTTGTAGCCAAAAGTAAAGGTTTTTGGCTACTAAAAAAAATTTAGTAGCTAAAAGTAGACTATTGGCGACCAAAATTCAGTTTAGTCGGCAAAAGTGGAGGTCTTGGCAACTAAAATTAAGTGTAGTCGCTGAAAGTGGTTATTTTTAGGCGGAAATTAATTTTTTTAGCGACTAAATTATTGGTAATAGCCGAAACTAAGGTTTTTGGCGACTAAAAAAAAATTTAGTCGCTAAAAGTGGCTTCCTTTTTTTTTTAATAAATAATATATTTTTTACATAAATTATGTTTGAATAAATAATTATGTTCATATATATAGTTTTATATTAATACGGGTCAATATACTATATAAATAATATATTTTGCATATATATTCATGTGGTGTTGTTGTGGCATAGTGGAGAGAGTGTGTTGCTAAAGGTTTAGAATGTGAAAGTTGGTGGTTCAAAACTCGGATAGAGCAGAGGGTAAATTTAATTAAATTTTTTTTTTTGAAATAAGCTTTTGGCGACTAAAATGGGTGGTCGCCAAAAGCTTCAGTATTGGCGACGAAAAAAATAGTCGGCAAATGTATAAATTAAAAAAAATAATTCATTATTGGCTACTAAAAATTTAGTCGCCAAATGTATAATTTAAAAAATATAAATGAGCTTTGGCGACGAAAATTTTAGTTGCTACAGACTTGGTTTTTGGCGACTAAAAGTTTTTGTCGTCAATACCTTTCGCGACAGTTTTCCAGCGACCAAACTGGCGACTAAAAAATTTAGTCGGGGAAACTTAAAACCCAACTTTTGGCGACAAAAAATTCATTTTTGACGGCTAAAAATTTAGTCGCCAAATGTGTTTTTTCTTATAGTGATAAGAATGTTTTTTTCAGTTCTAAGGTCTCGTTTGGCAAGTGTTCCTTTTAGTCAAAAAGTCAAAAAGTTACTAAAAAAATCAAAGAGCCAATAATTCATATCAAAAAGTCAAAGATTCTCTTTTCTCTCTACTTTTTGTACATCTTTTCGTAAAAAGTCAAAAAGTCATCCCAAACATACTAATTTTTTTTACATCACATTTTAGCCAAAAAATCAAAAAGTTACTAAAAAAGCATGTTCTCAAACGAGGCCAAGAGAATTATCATTCCATTATATTTCACCTTTATTTGATTGAAATCAAAACCACCTTAATTTAAAAAATATGATCAATCTTAGAGCTTAATTAAAACAGTAAATGAAGCTTACCAAATAGTATCATATCTCCATCTTCAAAAATCGGATCCTGACCAAACGGCTAAAAACAGATTTAAAAAAAAAATTAGTTAGGACTTAGCAGTTACACTAATTTAGTAGATTGCATTGTTCATGCTAAAGCTTGACTTCTGTCAAGTGCAGTGGATCATTTAGTTGTTCAAGAGCAGCTGAGCTCATAGAAAAACATACCACCACCAAACACCAATTAGTACTGTGTGTAAAATAGTTTGTTTTCCTTTAATGGTGTTTTTATTTATTTTTTAGAAATAAATAATAATTTTTTTCCCCTACAACTGAAAAAAGAGAAGCTCTAAAATTGAAGATGGTATAGAAGAGGAAGAGGTTAAAGTGCAGGGATTACGCTGAGAGAGAGAAAGGGCTCTTTTTTGAGGTCTCCGGCCTTGAGATCCACTGGTACGAACTCGAACTCGAGCTCATGATCGAAAAGCGAAACCAGTGCTCTCATTGTGGAGGTAGAATCAATGGCACCATAGAGTTTTCGAGCAGCCATGAATGTGTGTGAGAGAGAGAGAGAGAGAGAGGGAGGGGGAGAGAGAGAAAGGGAGAGGGCTCTTGTTGGCTCCATTAAATTCTTGAAATGTGAGTATATATATTGGTATTAAGATGAAAAAAATATTATAAAAAAGAGCATTTTTTGAATTCCAACATAAAAAATTAAAAATTATTTAGAAGTTAACATTAAAAGTCCAAATTCATTAATAATATGTCTCACACATACGACCTTAATTTTATATCATAAATTTAACATTTTAAAGTATTTTCTGAGTTTAATTTTCATGTTCCATAGACTTTTTTATACATAAATTGTTAAAAAATATTAAAGATTCTAAATAATTTATTAAATTTTTTATCAGACATCTTGCATATGTGATCCGCACAAACCCACATATGTGTAGATTCTATACTCATCTCTCACATGAATATAAAATCCGTACAAATCTACATATATGATAAAAAATTTAATAAATTATTTAAAATTTCTAACATCACTCTAAATTGTTCTCTTACCAAGCCAAAGCCCACCCGTCTGGTACGTTTCATTGGTTGCCATGTTGGACCCACTTGCTTGAGACCAGTGACAATTGAAAAGTCGGTTTTGCCATGAACAATCACTTGTTACATTACTTTCCCAAAAAAATCACTTCTTACATGGTTTTTCTTAATTGTGAAATGTATGGTGACTTGAATTTGAGTTTATTTAAATTGTATGAATTTATGAATGTCAACCCATCCTTCAGACGATTGTTTGGAAGATTGACGCAATATTTATCTATCGTAATTGTTACTCTTATTGATTGTGGCTATTATCGTGTTGTCAGATGACTGACCGAATGATCGATAAGCTAAAACTCAAGTTATATATTCAAACAAATTTAAATTCAAACTATGTAAGAGCATCTGTATTAGATGAGGCAAAATAACAAAAAGGTAAAATATAGCTACTAAATTATCAAATCCTTCGTCCATTAGTCTCAACAATTTTTTTGTGAATTAACTTTTTGTTAAATTTGCTACAGTACCTCAACAACTTTAAAAAGGTGCTGTTCATTGGCTACATGATTTTTTATTATATTTTCTAGAGTAAAACTAGGCCAAAATCTTTAAACCGTTCGTCTACCCGAATGTCCCTCCGGATATCCTACAGGATGTCCCGTGAGTGCCTGTAACAGAAGGAGAAAAATGTTCAAAATTAGTCTGACCGGTTGGTCAACCGGTCAACGGTAATTTTTTTTTAAAGAATTGTTTGGGTGACACCTCATCAATTTAATAATAAGAAAATAATAACAAATAGAATAAGAAATTAATATTTTAATAAAATTGAGTTAGAATAGAGAGTTTGATGCAGTGAGCACTAAGAAGATAACTAGTTAAAATAATAAAAGTGAATTTTGAGTTATAATTTGACTCAAAATTTGTTGAGACTGATATAAATGCTCTAATATTGTTTTTCTTAATAAATACACGTGAACTTCAATTGTGTATAATAATTATAACAAAATAGCAAGAAAAATTTATACTTAGCGTTTTTATTTAAAAATATACTATAAAATAAAGTAAGTTTGGACCATAGTTGAATCTATTTTTTACGAAATATAACTTATAAATGTTTGGGTATATTTTTTTCGGGTATAATGCCCAAAAAAATAAAGTAATTTTGAACAATAATTGGACCCACTTTTTCACGGAACAATGTCACTGGTCTCTTTTCATACACCATTTTCTGTTTCTTTTTGGATGTTATTAATTTGGAGCAATGGTATAGAGTCACAAAAAGTGTGACTCAAATGGTTTAAAATTATCAAATAACGTCATTTTGACAATTTTAAATCATTTGAATCATATTTTTTGTAATCCTCAAATATTTTTCATTAATTTGTGCGGTCATGCGGTATCTCTCTAAAAAGGAGCACTAAACTAATTTTTAAATTAAAAAAAAAAAAGAAAAAAAAAAAAGAAAAGAAAGATAGACGCAAACATCACATCATGAAAGGTCAATTCATTAGAACCCCCCTCGAATTCTACATTTAGAACCGCTAAGCATTTTTGTTAATTTGTGAGACCGTTAAGAAAACATAGAAGGAATAAGATCTCCTTTAGCAGGTTGGTTATTTTAATTTTTAATTATTTTAATATGTTTAAATATTTATATTTAAAAGAGTTAGATTTTTTTATAATTAAGGTCAAGTTTAGGTACTCCCAAATAATTTAAAAAGTCAAAAAGTTACTCAAAAAGTTAAAAAGTTAACACTATTCACCAAAAGTCAACAATTACGGCTGCACAACTCCCAATTCAAATTTTCTTCTAAAAACCAATTTTCACAATTTTTATTACACATTTTTTCATAAAAAGTCAAAAAGTTAACCAAAACATCCATATTTTCAACCTCAATTTTTTTGTCCAAAAAGATAAAAAGTGCACTTATTTAGTCTTTCCTAACAAGGCCTAAATGTAATATTTCTAAAAAATAAAATAAAATAATCATAAATTTGACTTGACGTTTTATTTTATCTATTATTTTAATTTATTTTGTCTTTTATAAATTTTAACCAAAAAAAAAAAAGTTAAACCTTGTCTTTCCAAACACCCCTTAAGGCCACGTTTGGGAACATGTTAATTTAGTAACTTTTTGGTTATTTGACTAAAATATGAATTAAAAAAAATTAGTATGTTTGTGATATTTTTTGACTTTTTACGAAAAGATGTGTAAAAAGTAGAGAGAAAAGATAATCTTTAACTTTTTGGTATGAATTATTAATTTTTTAATTTTTTTAAATAACTTTTTAACTTTTTAACTAACAAAACCACTTACCAAACAAAACCTAAGTCTTACCTATCAAATAAAGTTTTTGTTCTCATGATAGTCCCAGCAACTACCCAAATATTATTAGGATTGTAAGACTTATTACAGATTTTATTTTGATAATATAAATCGTTGAGTGTGTAGAATTTAATGAATATTTTGTGTCGTAAAAAATTACATTGATCAAATATCGGTAATCCTTTGGTCAAAATACATTTTTATCAATAACATGATTCATCCTACTAATTTGAGAGCACTAATAAGATGAAATTTCTCAAAAAAAAAAAAAAAAAAAACAAAACAAAAACTAAGGCCAAAACATCATATCAATGAGTGCGACCCATTCCCTAGAGCTCCTTTAGAGCTCATAATTTAAAGCTCCCAAACATTTTCCTTTTATCAATGATAAATATGATTTAAAAAATAAATTATTAACAAAAATGTGTTCCGATCAAGGGTTACTAATATCCTATCAACGTAAATTTTTGCAAATAAAAAGTATTTAAATGAGTTCTATACGTTAAATAATTCAAATTATCAAAATAAGACTCGGGATAAGTTTCACAGGTTTAACAATATGTTCCTATTTACATAGTGAATTGGAGAGAAACTTCTGTCCTATATACTTAGGGTTGTTTGGGAAAGTTAATCGGGTCATCTTTTGTAGTTGTACTCAGATGGACACATATTTTGACTTGAATGTCAGAGTTAATGAAACTTCTGCCAGTATGAGTTGGGTTTATTATTACAGATTTTATTTTGATAATTTGAATTATTTAATGTATAAAATTTGACAAATATTTTATTCTTATAAAAAATCACATTGATTAGATATCGATAGTTACTTAATCAGATTAGATTTTTATTAATAATTTATTTTTATAATTATTTGTTGACAAAAATCTGATCCGATCAAATAGTTATCGACATTTGATCAACGCGATTTACTCAACGAGTATTACATATTGAACGGTTCAAATAATTAAAATAAGACTTGTAATGAACCTCTACAGACTCAATAGTACACTTCAGTCCAATCTCAAACTGAAAAAAACCCTAACTCTAAAAAAATTGTGTCTCTCACTCTGCTCTATTTAAAATTGCAAAAATACTTAGATCTCTAAAGTTAGGGATCTCCATAATCTCTAAAATGATGTGGATCAATCATGTGCTTTTGTTTTCAATAATGTTACTGAGAGGGGAGATTTCTATAGCGACCCCGGTCTTTTCCCATTTGAGTATTGTATCCGGACTTATGTTCCGTGGATTCCGTTGCCATATTATTGTCGTTGTTGTCCTTGATTCCTTATTCTTTGGTTATAAGATGTTTTGGGCAGGTTGATTACAGGTTGGTTGAGTCTTGAAACCAATTCTTGATGTTCAGTTTTTAGCTTGGTCGCTCGAGCGAGCTTCTCTTCGCTCGAGCGAGGTCCTTCTTTTTGGTTCGTCGCTCGAGCGAACCTTTCTTGGCTCGAGCGAGGGTTGCGTCCAGTGTTAGACCTGAGGGCAGTATTTGTTGGCTCGAGCGAGCTTTCCTTCGCTCGAGCGAGATGGTTTGTCTTTGGCTCGAGCGAGCTTCTTTTCGCTCGAGCGAGGTCTGCGGTTCCGGTCGCCGAGCACAGGGTCTTCGCCGAGCGAGCCTGTCCCAAGATTTAAACGCAGCTAGGGATTTTAGGGCAGTTTTTCATTCTTTTTGATCCCAAACCCTAAAGCCCGACTTTTCTTCTTCTCTAAACACCTTTTCCTCTAGGTTTGATCTAGTTAGGGTGTGTTTCTACCCTAGTTCTTTTGCAAATAAGATAGAGGAGAGCGAGGGCTTTCATTTAATCGGAGCAGTTATTGATTTGGAGCATTTTGAGGTTTCGGGCATCCTCTTCGTCTTCTTCTTTTGCGATCTTCGGTTTAAGATAGGGATTTCCTACTCCTTGTATACGTTTTAATCCTAAGTGTTGGTGTTTTGGTATGTGGGAGGTAGTTTGGTAATTTTGGGAAAACCTTAGGGTTTTGTTATAGATTAATTCATATAATTAATTAAAGGGGGAATTGTGTATTGGCTAAATTCATGAAATTTGGGGAAATTGAGATTTTGTTGATGTAGTTGAATATTTAATCACTCATCTGTGAAATTGATAATATATATATATTGTGATAATTATTTCTTGCTTAGAAATAATGGTTTGGGGCTATCGGTGGAGGATAGCCAGTGATTGTTGTAGACCTTGCATGTGGCTTAGGTATAACTGGAATTTAATCATTTATACTGACCCTTGAATTAATACAGAACATTACTTGTATTAACTATGTGTTGTATATGGCAAGTATTATTTATGTTGCATATGCATTTGGTTTTGGAGGAGATAGGGGATGAACTCCACGGTTTAGGGGAAGATAGGGGATGGACCTCTAAACCGGATTTTATTGGGAGGAGATAGGGGATGGACTCCAGTAGCATCACTTATGTGGGTGCTTATCTTTATTTGTTGTTGATATGATACATCACCACCATGTGTATCAGTTGGGAAGTATGGAAGTGAAGTTGATTGTGAGTAATGTAACACCAGTATGTGTGTTTATTGTGTTGTAAGAGAGGTTAACCTGATTTGATATCCTTGTTGAGTTGTTTGGCCAGGTTCTGAGCCATGTCGGTATTAATGGAAAGTGAATTGTGTCATAGACCATGTGTCATAGACAATGTAGGCATTCATGTCCTAAAATTGGGAATTTATTACCTTGTGCTAACCATATATCGGATACTAATGCTTTAGTTAATTCTTATGCTTGGTTTAGTATTTCTCTACTGGGCTGTGGCTCACCCTATATAGGAACTTTATTTTCAGGTTCAGGCGGTTCACTACCTCTAAAGACTTAGCTTGTGAGGATTTGGACTTGAAGATTTGTTTATTTGTTTTAGTTGTTTTATTTAAATTATGTAAACATTCAAGCCTAGGGCTTTATTTGTTTTGAGTTAGAACTCATGGATTTGTGTCCAAGTGTTGGCTTGGCAAGATGTAAGCCCGTAGGGCATTTATTTTGATGTTTTATTTCATATTACTCTGATGATTTAAATAAGATAATGGTTTTCTTTAATAATGCATGTTGTGTTTTATGTTTAAATGGGTTTATTTTTTAGGGCGTTACAATTTCCATCTCTTAGTACGGCCGAGCAAAAGTGACGTTCGGCGTTACAGACTACGCGTCACCGAGCAATATGGGAGGCTGCTACGATCGAGCGGTCTGTATTGATTGGTTAACGATTTCAACCGATAACCTCCTGAGGGCCGAGCTGGAGGCCGCCCGCGTAGGCGTGGATCGCGGTGGAAATTGCAACCGAGCTTAGGAGCCCGGCCACGCCGAGGATGCGCTTGGCGTGGCCAAGATGGAGATGAAACGGTTGGAGGCCGGCATGCCTCACAATCGGTCAATCGCGATGAACCGGTCGAGGGTAGCTCGGCGTTTGCTGTTAAGTTCTCACCTGGTTCCGAGTGAGAAGTCGGCGGTATGTGGCATGGTTGTGTGATGGCAATTTTCCACAAGTGTTTGGCCGATCATGGTATCTCGGTCAAGGGTGCCACCTGGGCCAATGGTGTGAAGGAGAGGACATCTGCTCCACGAACGCCTCAATACCGTTAGGCAGTTCTGCATGTACTGGAAGGAGGACAAAACCTTTACACGTGTAAGGTGGTGAGAGGCGAGCACTGCCACCTGTCCAAGGAAGGACAGCAGAGGTAGTGCGCGCACAATCTCGGAGCTGCGTGGGCAGCCTAGATATAGAGAGAAAAGGCGAGCATTACAGGTATGCGAATTCATTCTCACAAATCTTCTCTCTTCATTCTCTTCTTCCTCACTGAACTGACTTGAGCGTCGGAGGGTTTTTCCGGCACACCACCGCCGGGCAGCTCACCATTTTTGTGTTGCAGAGATCGACGCCGTTGACGGAAGCTTGACGATCAAGGCGTACGGAGAACTAAGGAAATTTCGCCCCCGTACAATTGGCGCCGTCTGTGGGAAAAGTTTGATACTCTTGTTCTTCGAGCTTCTTCGACCATTTCCATGGCCAACAACGACGAAGTTCCGCTGTCCGTCGTCGATGGTGTCACTCCGGAATATGTGCGAAGGAGAGAAGGCCCCCCTAATGTCCCAACCATGGCGGGCTTAAGAACCTCTTCGCGGGGAACGCGCGACAAGCGTGGGAGGAGTTCAGATCGCTCGTAGAGTCCTGGGGGCCGCCGTGGAGAATCCGTGAAGCTCTGGAGCACAAACCCAAAGATCAGGAGGCCCTCATTCGTAAGATGGCGGCGGAGATAGAGCTTCTGAAGCGCCAAGTGAAGGGGAAGGGTGTTGCTGGAGAGGGCAACCTCAGTGAGCGCACCCCCTCCCCTCATTCTAGCAGTCGTCACCAGAGGAGGACTCATTCAATCTCCATCACCAGGAACTATGGGGTTGGAGACTCTGACCAGCGAGAGAGCAGATCCACCACTCGCGACAGCACCTATCGCCCCTCGCACCCGTCATCAACGTCGCGATACCCTGCCTCTTCCGTTCGGGGACCTCGAGGGCGTCTTTGGAGAGAACGCGCCGTCGGGAGGCTCAGAGGGTGCCAGCGCTCCAGAGGCTAAGTGCCCCAGTTCGTTGCAGCGAAGAAGTGATGATCTGCGGCACCGAAGCATAGCTCGGCTTGGTGGACAAAGAATTGGCGAGGCTTACATCCACGCCGTTATCCCCAGAGATTGAGGGCACCTCACTCCCTGCCGGATTCCACCAGCCAAAATTCACTCTGTACGACGGCAAGACGGATCCGTACATGCATGTGAGTCATTACCGGCAAGTAATGGCTGGCCACCGTCAGAACGACGCCTTGCTGTGTCTCATATTCCCAGCAAGCTTGGGAGAGCTGGGCTTGAAGTGGTTCGAAAGGCTCCCGGAGGGGAGTATCGAGGGGTGGCAGCAACTGGCGGAAGCCTTCGTCACCAGATTCAAGACAAACACTCGAACGCCGAAGGAGGTAGACCATCTCCTGGGCGTCAAGATGGAGTCTGGGAGTTCACTGAAGGCATACAATGCGAAGTATTGGGAAACCTACAACGAAATCCTCGACTGCCCTACCAATCTGGCGATCACTCAATACAAGAGGGGCCTCCCAGTCGGACATAGGCTGCGAGACTCACTCACGATGCACCAGCCGACCACCATGGAATCTTTGATGCAGCGGATCAACGAACACATTCGTGTGGAAGATGATGCTGCCTCTGCGGCCGAGAAGGATAATTGATCGTGATGGGCCGAAGGTTGTGGGGAAAGTTCACTTTCGATCGGGAGGAAAACCGCCCCAGTGACCGACCAAAAGATCAACGTCGAGGAACCGGCCAAAATGACAGAAACAAAGGTCGCAGAAATGACCAGGCTGATGCACCTCGCGACGCGGTGGAGAATGCTAAGAGAAAACTAAAGGCGCGGACAGGGATCACCACGGTCTTCAAGATCCCCATTTACCGCATTTTGAGCGAGATCCGAGGGGAACCTTTTGTCCGCTGGCCGGCCAAAATGGGGAAGCCTTGTGAGCTTCAATCCAAAGTATCGCTGCACCTTCCATGACGAACGGGGGCACCGGACAGAAGATTGCTTACCGCTCAAACAGCATCTGGAGGAGTTGGTGGCGGCGGGACATCTAGACCAATATATTGATGGGGGAGTCAAGGCCACGCCAACCGGTCAAACCGAGCCAAACGGAATGGCCGCCCTAGAAGCGCCGCCACAGGGTGTGATCAACGTTATCCACGGCATCATTAAACCAGCGAGGGTCTGTGAACTGAGAGGGATGATCAAGAAGGCCGAGCACATGAGGGAAGTGCTCTCAGTCCAGCCAGCGGTAAAGAAGGGAAAGATCGAGGAGAAAGACATCATTTCATTCTCGACCAAAGACTTGGAGAGGATTCAGATGCCACACAATGATGCTCTCGTGGTAACGCTTCGCGTCAAGGATTTTGAAATCAGGAGAATTTTGATCGACCAGGGAAGTTCGGTCGAAATCATGTATTATGACGCGTTCAAACAAATGAAGTTGGAAGACAAGGATTTGGCTCCTGCAACATCTCCTTTGGTCGGCTTTAACTCGCAACCGGAATGGCCGATTGGAAAGATTATCCTGCCGGTCAAGGCGGGATCGGTTGTGAAGCAGATGGAGTTCTGGGTGCTCAAAGTTCCATCGACTTATAATTTGATTACGGCGAGGTTGGTCACGCTATGCAGCGATTGCTTCAACTTTCCATCAAGTCATGCGCTTTCCGGCCCAGCGAACAAATAGAGAATGCAGGGGAGACGGTGTGATGGCCAAACAATGTTTCGTTGGCGGTAAATGGCGTAACGGCCAAAGGGTTTGTTCGGATGATCGAGGGGCCCGGGGGAAAGGAAGTCTTGGAAGACGTGGAAAGGCCGAGGAAAAGTCAGTCGAAGACTTGGTGGAAGTTCGCATCGACGAAAAGGATCCGACTAAGTTCTTCCTCTGGGATCGTCTTTGTCCAGCGAAACGATCGATTATGTCAATTTCTGGTTGCCAACTTGGAGGCTTTTCGCATGGGCGCCTACGATATGCTGGCGTCGACCCAAGCTTCATCGCCACCAATTGAATGTCTTTCCCAATCGCGCGATCATACAAAGGACGCCCGTTAATACTGCACCATGCGGAAGTGGTGGCAGAAGAAGTGAAGAACTTGTTGGAAGCCGGTGTGATTGAAGAAGTGCAGTACCCTCGGTGGATATCTAACACGGTGGGGGTTCCTAAGAAGGACGGCAAGTGGCGGGTTTGCGTGGTTTACAAGATCGCCAACCGCATGCCCAAAGGATAGCTTTCTTCTCCCTCGAATTGACCAGCTGGTGGACTTAACCGCTGGCCATCAGAGGTTTAGCTTCTTGGATGCATATCGCGGTTATCATCAAATAGCCATGTACAAGCCGGACAGAGAGATAACGTCCTTCACCACCCCTAGAGGCTTATACTGTTACAAGGTTATGCCCTTTGGACTGAAGAACGCCGGGGCAACCTTTCAGCGAATGGTGACAAAGATGTTCGCTCCTCTCTTGGGCCGGACTATGGAAGCCTATATCGACGACATGGTGGTGAAAAGTCAGGAGAAGTCTCAGCACCTCACCGACCTAGCAGAAATGTTTGCCATACTCAAACGCTACAAGCTCCGCCTGAATGCCTCTAAGTGCGCCTTTGGGGTGGGCACTGGGAAATTCCTAGGTTTTCTAGTAACAAACTGGGGAATTGAGGCCGACCCATCGCAAATCAGGGCAATACAAGAGTTGGAGCGCCTTAACTCCACGAAGGACGTGCAACATCTTGCCAGGATGGCGGCCGAAACAGTTATCGGGGTCTTGGATCGTTGCAGGCCTTTCTTTAAAACTTTGAAATCCAAGTTCTTTTGGGATGAAGAATGCGACCGTGCTTTGGCAGATTTGAAAGCGTATCTCTCTTCAGCACCTATTTTGGTTACTCCTCAGCCTGGCGAGGAACTATATCTCTACTTGGCGGTCTTGCAACATGCATCTTGTGGTATTGTCTGTCCTTGTTGAGGCGTTGACAAGATTTGCCCATTTTCTACGTAAGCAAGACTTTGCTCCCGGCCGAAACAAGGTATCTCCCTTTGGAAAAGTTGGCTCTAGCCCTCATGATGGCGTCGAGAAAGCTGGCGCACTACTTTCATGCCTATACAATAGTGGTGTTAACCGAGTTCCCACTCAAGGTGCTCTTTGAAAAGGCGGACTTTACTGGGAGAATTCTGAAATGGGCCGTGGAATTAGGCCAGTACGACATTAAGTTCCAACCGCGCACTGCAATCAAAGCTCAAGCCCTTGCAGATTTTGTGGCGGAATTTGCCCCTGGTACGCATCCAATCTGTCCGGTTGATTTGGTTGGTGCGGACTTAGCACCACCCATGGTTCTGGCAGCGCGAGCAGGGGAAGTGCAAAGCTTGCCCGAAATAGCAAAGGCCGACGACTCATCAAAAGGAGAACCCCACAAAGAAGTGCAAGGAGACCAGATTGAGCCTACCAGAGACTTGGAGTTGAAAAGCTCCCAGAATCCGTCTGATTGCTGGAAGCTATTTCTTGGTGAGATGTGGAAATTGTTTGTCGATGGGTCGTCCAATAGGCATAGGGCTGGACTGGGAATTGTATTAACTTCGCCAGATGGGCTAATTATTGAGCAAACAATTACACTCGGCTTCCCAGCTTCCAACAATGAAGCGGAGTATGAGGCCCTCCTTGCCGGGCTGAGAAGTGCATTGAGAATGAAGGTCACAGCTCTTATGGTGTTCAGCGACTCCAAGCTAGTGGTCAATCAAGTCTCGGGGGAGTATGAGGGCAAGGATGAAAGAATGGCCAAGTATCAAGCGTTGGTCTGAGAAGAGATCAAGAAGTTCTCTGCGATAAAGGTCGAACAGATCAACCGCGAAGGAAATAGCACGGCCGATGAATTGGCTGGTCTCGCTTCCACTCAGACAACCTTTCCCAATCCCTTGATGATTGAATTTTTACCTCGGCCAAGCATTGAGGAAGTAGAGGCAGCTGAGGTACTCTGCACCGACTTGGGACCTTCCTGGATGGACCCCATCATCGCCTTTTTGAAGGATCGAATTCTACCAGAAGAAAGGAAGGCGGCCCACAAGATCCGGGCAAAGTCAGAACGGTTTTGGCTCTCACCTTCCGGGGCCTTATACAAAAAATCTTTTACCGGGCCGTATTTGAAGTGTGTCCACCCCTCTAAGGTGGAAGCTTTCCTCTTTGAGATCCATGAAGGCATCTGCGGCAGCCACACTGGGGGAAGATCTCTAGCCTACCGGGCAATCTCGCAGGGTTATTGGTGGCCATGCATGCAAGCGGACGCTCAAAAATACATTCGCCGATGTGAAAAATGTCAAAAATTTGCTCACCAGATTCACCAGCCAGCAAGGGAGTTGCTCTCGCTCACGAGTCCTTGGCCGTTCGCACTCTGGGGATTGGATATTGTTGGGCCTCTTCCAGTTGCACCGGGCAATCGCAAGTTTTTCATCGCAGCCACCGATTATTTCACAAAGTGGGTGGAGGCTGAGCCACTGGCCACCATTAAGGAGAAGGACGTTAAGAAGTTTGTCTGGCAAAATGTGATCACTCGCTTCGGTATACCTAGGGCGCTCATCTCAGATAATGGCACTCAATTCGACAGAAAACTCTTTCGTGGATTTTGCGAAGAGTTGAAGATTGAATTCTACAATTCAACGCCGGCCTATCCTCAGTCTAATGGCCAAGCAGAGGCCTCAAACAAGACCATTTTAGATGGGTTGAAGAAGCGGCTTGAGAAGGCGAAGGGAAAGTGGGTTGAAGAGCTTCCTAGTGTGCTATGGGCATACCGCACTACACCAAGACGATCGACCGGGGAAACACCGTTCGCTTTGGCCTATGGTATGGAGGCCGTCATCCCACTAGAGATTGGCATGCCAACCATCCGCCGAAAAACTTCGGCGGATCTAAACAACGGCCGTGGCACTAGAGTTGGACCTCGGCGAGGAAAGACGCGAGCGCTGTTGATCCATATAGCGCCTATCGCCAGAACTCTCTAAAAAATACAACAAGGCAGTGCATCCCAGGCTATTCAAGATTGGGGATTGGGTCCTAAGGAAGGTGCTTGGCAACACAGTGGTCCCTGGCGAAGGCAAACTTGGTGCAAATTGGGAAGGACCATACAAGGTGGTTGGTCTTGCAGGCAAGGGGGCATACCATCTGGAAGATTTAGATGGCAAGGCCGTCCCCAGACCGTGGAACGCAGCAAACCTTAAGGTCTTTTACTTTTAAGATGTAGTTTGCTTTTGTTTAGCTTTCCTAGACCTCTAGCCTTCCGGCGCTATATGTAAGAGAATACCATTGCCTTTACAATGTTCATGAAATGAAAGGTAGTTATATTGCTGTTGCTGTATTACATTGTTGTTTTTATATTACATCTTTGTATAATGGCACTGCACGGTCGCAAGGCATGCCAGGGACAAGAACCGACCTGAAGAGAACTGGACTGTTTTCCTCGGAATGGGAGCAGACCGCACTAGGACCGAGCTGGTTTTGCTCGCCCAGTGGGAATGTTGGCGGCATGACCAACCTGACTGAAACATTGGCGAATTGTCCAATGTAGAGCCGAGCTGATCTTGCTCGGCCTATCAAACATATTGGTGAATTGCCCAATATGGAAAGCGAGCTGATTTTGCTCGGAGGAATTAGCAATGTTGGTGTTTTGTCCAGCAATTGCGAGGCCGAGCTGAGTTTGCTCGGCCGAAAGGAAATACTGGCAAATTGAACAAACCTCAAAATGGCGTGCAAGTTTTTGCTCGGCCAACTAATCATTGCCAACTAAACAAGGCCGAGCGGATTTTGCTCGCCCAAATACAAAAATGTCATCCTGCTTGAAAATGCAAGGGATTGCAAGGTTGCTTGAAGACCTATTGTTTGCGCGGTTCAGCCGACCAAAAAGTTGAAACAAAATTTGCAACAAGGAATTCAAATGTGCAGAAGCCGAACAGAAACAAAAGATATACGAGCAAGAAGTTCGCAATTTCATTGATAAAGGAAATCCATTACAGAGGAGGGGCATTGCCCGGTTACATAGCACAAAAAAGGAAGAAAAAAGAAAACAAAAAAGTACAAAGAAAGCAAAGTCATCAGTCCAGGTCAAGGTTTTGCTCGGCTCCCTCCACCGTAGGCTCGGCGCTGGGGACAGTCTGCTCGGGTAGGATTTCCTCGGCCTCGTCGTCAGAGCCTTCCACCGAGACGACATCCCGATCAATTACTTCATCTTCAGCATTTTGGGATGCTTCAGGTGGAGTTTGCTCGGCTGCTTTCTCGGCGGCGGCCTCTTCCTCAGCCTCCTTCCGTGCCTCGGCAATAAGACGATTTTGCTCGGCCTGGGAGTAGGAGAGCATATAAACCGGGATATAGGCAGGGGGCGGGTTGATGAACATCTCCGAGTCCTGACCAAGGCCAACTTTTTCCACAGCAGCTTTCCAGCCGCACTGGAAAAAGATGTCCTTGGTAGCCCGGACCTGGCGCTCGTAAGTTTTTTCCCCCTGCTTATATCCACGGTCTTCCGCCTCGTCAACCGCCTTGTCCATGGCGTCCTTGTTGGCGTCCCTTAACTTTCGGAGCTCGGCGAGGTACCGAGCTTTCGCCTTTTCCTCGGCCTTCTTTTTGTCCTCGTCAGCCCGATCAAGCCTCTGGCGCGGTTCTTTGGCGACCACACTTTCGCCTTCAAAGATGTCTATCTCGGCCTGGAGCACTTTGTTCTCGGTGATGGCGTCTCGGAGACTCTTCCGAACTGCAACCATCCGCTCGTGGGCGAGGTAGTTCTTTTGTGCGGCCTGCAAACACGAAAGATTATTAGTATATACAAGCCGAGCAGAAAACCGAGCACACAGTTGAAGAAAAAATGCTGAACTTACCAGCACAATGGATTCTGCAGCTGAGCAGAGGACCTTGAGGTCAGTTAGCTCCTCATGCTTTTTCATGTCCCCGGGCAGGATTAATCCCTTGGTCAAGTTGAAACCGAGCGAGTAATCCTTGTCCTCGGCGACAGAATCGGCGGGGGAAACCGCTCGGCCCTTATAGACGAACTCGGGCGCCCAGACCGGGGGGGCAGCATGGGCCTTGCCCTTGGATTTGCGGGCAAGATGTTGCTCGGTCTGGTCGCCGAGCTCGGTAGAGGCCACTTCAGCGGAGTCTTCGTCCACAAGGCCTTGCCCGGCCTCCCTCCTTTGTTTCTTCTTCGGCCGGCCAGCCGGTTGTTCGCTGGCCAGGGCGAGCACAGCCCGTTCTTTTTGTCCGGCGGGGGTGGAAGATGTTCCCCCGGTTGCTTCTGGGGGTTGGGACTCGCCTTCGTCCCCAGTGATCATGGACTTAATGGCTCGGATTTTAGCCATTTCTTGCTCGGCGGTAGTTGGGACGAGTCTGACCGGCGGCAAAGTGGGGTCTGGTTCGGGGGTTGGCTCGCGCAGAAAGTCGGTGACTCTGCCTTTGCGCGGCGCTTGGTAGTTGTACGTTTGCTCAAAACCGAGCAAGGTCAGGACTCTCTCTTCTGCAGGAATGTGACAAGACTCGATTGCCTCTTGGTTAGCACGGTCAAAAACGCTAGCCCAAATTCTTATCTGCAAAAAGAGACAAGTATTAGACCGGTGCAATGAATAATAGTGAAGAGAAGAAAGATAGTAGTTCGGTCGGCCGGGCTCCTTACCAGCACTACCGAAGTTTTTCTTAATTCGCCAGCCCGGTATGGGTGCCTCTAGGTCTTCATAGCGACCAGACACCCACAGAAAATCATCATCATTGGACTCTTTGTCCGGGTTTCCTTCAATGAGTTTTGCTCGGCCCTTCTTTACTTTAAGGTAGTAGCAAAACCCACCCTTATTTGAACTAAGGCTGTATTGGTGAAAAATCTCTACGAGGCCGAGATTGGGACCGAGCCTTGGTTTAGCTCGCTCGCCATTTATTATTTTATATGTGTTGTTGGAAACCTGGGTTGGGCAAAGCCCTGTCTGCCTCAAAAATTCGCAGATCAGGGGTTGGACCGGGAAGCGAAGTCCGCCCTCTATTATCGATACCACGGTGAAGGGGCACCGTTCTAGATCGCCCCATGGAGTTTCTCCCTTCTTGCCGAGCTCTAAGATGATGTCGTCAGGAATTTGGTACTCCTCGCGAAACTCTGCCATTGCCCCGGGCGAGCTAACCCTAAAGCGGTATTTGCCCATCTATCTCGGCTTTATTTACTCTATGGTATCTCGGTCAAAATTGTGTAGTGGTTGCTCGGACTTTGAGCTCCACGAATGATGAAGCTAGAATGGTCGGTCCTATTTGTTCTGCATATTAAAAATAAGGCCAAGGGTTAGCACGACAGATATTGCACGGCTCCTACTGGAATAGCTCAGAAAGTTCTAAGTTTTTGGCCGGCCATCCACCTACCTCGGCCCCTCAGGACGGCTAAATTAGCCTTTCCCTTTTTGGTGCCGGTTTTGACTCGATCCAGGAGTTTTTCATCTGTCCGGTTCTATTGGAGGTTTTAGCTCGGTCAATCCAGATCAAGGCCTTTAGCCCGGTTAAACCTAACTGCCGATCTAAGTTTATACAGCTCGGTTATGGCCTCGGTGAAAAGCCACAAGCAGCTTTTTGCTCGGTTTAATCCCTCCCATAGGATCTAAATGAGCGTTTTGCTCGGTTTTGCCCAGTATTCATCGTGTTCATTGTGTTCTTCCTAAGTTCCTGGCCTATTCAGTCTACCCATTGAAAAACGGGGGCACGAGGGCCCCTTCTTCCCCCCATTTCAGTTTTCCTAGGGCGTGAAAGACCCAAGCAAGGAAAAACAAAAAAAATACCAAGCCCAAACACAAAAAACAGGGGCACGAAAATGAAGAACACAAACAGAAAATAGAAAACTGAAAATGCAAGGGGAAGGAGGAAAGTCTTACCAAAAAACGAAGGAGGGCTACGAGAGCTCGAGCACAGCGTCGAAGATGGCGAGCAAGCAGGAAGCAGCAGAGAGGGATTCACAAGCTGGGGAGGCTAGGGTTTGGAGTGCTAGAGGAAGATGGAGAGAATGGAAGTGAAGGGGTTAGGCCCTTCGTTTTGGGTTTGTTGATGGGGGGAAGCCCCAAACGGCGCAGCCGTTTGAACTCCAGCGTGCAGACAAATTTGTCCGCACGACCAATAAGGTAATGACGTGTGAGAATGCGGTGAATGCGGCCGTCTGACCTTTGATGTATTTGTGGAGGTGACCGCCGGGCAATTCTGCAAAGGATTGGTGATGTGTCCCTACTTGACACAACTCGGCGACTGATGCGTTCCTGATTGAGATAGCTCGGCGACGGGGATGTCTCCGATTTGGCTGTCGCTCGGCAACGAAAGCTCCCCGACTAAGCTCGGGCTAGCAGGGTCGTGACCCAACCTTTGCTCGGGCAAGGTACACCCAATCAGGAAAGCTCGGAGGGGTTTAAGGGGCAATTGAGAGGGGAGATTTCCATCTCTTAAATGCGGTAGAGCAAAAGTGACGTTCGGCGTTACAGACTACGCGTCACCGAGCAATATGGGAGGCTGCTACGATCGAGCGGTCTGTATTGATCGGTTAACGATTTCAACCGATAACCTCCTGAGGGCCGAGTTGGAGGCCGCCCGCGTAGGCGTGGATCGCGGTGGAAATTGCAACCGAGCTTAAGGACTGACCGGCTACGCCGATGATGTGGCCTGGCCGGTATGCCACTAGCCGTCCAGCCAAGGCAAAGCGCTTGCGCGTGACCGAGATTGGAGATGAAACGGTTGGAGGCCGGCATGCCTCACAACCGGTCAATCGCGATGAACCGGTCGAGGGTAGCTCGGCGTTTGCTGTTAAGTTCTCACCTGGTTCCGAGTGAGAAGCCGGCGGTATGTGGCATGGTTGTGTAATGGCAATTTTCCACAAGTGTTTGGCCGGTCATGGTATCTCGGTCAAGGGTGCCACCTGGGCCAATGGTGTGAAGGAGAGGACATCTGCTCCACGAACGCCTCAATACCGTTAGGCAGTTCTGCATGTACTGGAAGGAGGACAAAACCTTTACACGTGTAAGGTGGTGAGAGGCGAAACACGCCACTGTCGAGGAAGGGCAGAGAGAGGTAGTGCGCGCACAATCTCGGAGCTGTGTGGGCAGCCTAGATATAGAGAGAAAAGGCGAGCATTACAGGTATGCGAATTCATTCTCACAAATCTTCTCTCTTCATTCTCTTCTTCCTCACTGAACTGACTTGAGCGTCGGAGGGTTTTTCTGGCACACCACCACGGCAACTCACCATTTTGTGTTCTGAGAGATCGTGCTGTGGAAGCTTGACGTTCAAGGCGTACGGAGAGCTAAGGAAATTTCGCCCCCGTACAGTTACATACTCTTAAAAAACACAACCCTACAACCCCCATTCCAGGAAAGAAAAAAAATAAAAAACAAAAATACGTAATTAATTCACATCATTTTAAGAGTTATGAGATTTCTAATTTTGAGGGTCTCAAATATTTTTATTTTATTTTATTTTCTTTTCTTTTTGCATCAATCACATAATCGTGGAGATTGTATTTTTTTTTGGAAGTACGTAGGATTGTTGTTAAAATTTGTCTCCCACACTGCCAGTTTGCAGGAGCTCATCAACAAGTATTCAGAGGATGAGTCGAAGTTCATCAACAAGTAGTAAGAGCATCTCCAACGGTGAATCAGATTTTTCATTAAATCTGAGTAAAAAATGACTCATTTCATCAAATTTGATACCATTCGCTCCAACGGTGTATCAAATCCCGTGGGGGCAACCAGTTGGTCGACCTGTAAGCATAAATATATATTTTTTTTCTCAGTTTGATGTTTGTTGCTTTCTGCACCATCAATTGTTTGATGTTTGGCAAGCTACACACAATTGTTTCTCAGTTTGATGCTTTCTGCACCATCAATTGTTTCTTTAAACAATTCGTATCAGATTCATTTGCAGCTTGCAGCTTTCATTTGAATTAAACAATTCATATGCAGCTTTCATTCAAACTCAATAAATCAAGTTAAATAATAACAAATCAAACATTCAATCCTACAGCTTGAATTAAACAATTCAATCAAACATTAAATAATAACTTGAATTAAACAATTCACATCAATTGTTTCTTTAAACAATTCATTTGTAGGTTTCATTTGAAGATTGATGCATTTGCAGGTTTTATTTGAAGATTGATGCTACGGTCGCCCGGTTGGTTGACCGGCCGGTCGACCGGTAAAGGGAAATTTTTTTTTTTTTTTGACCTGTTTGAACTTTTTTTGACCGGTTTGAACCCACCAATTGTAAAGGAAACCGGTCGACCGGTTGGTCAACCGGGTGGGCAACCGGTTGGTCGACCCGGGTCCCCCTCCAACGGTCCGCAACAGTGTTTTGGTGAATTTATTTCTTCGTCGTCGATCTAATGAAAGATTTGGTGAAATCTCATTTTGGTATCAGTTTTGGTGAACGGTTGGAGGCATGAACAGTACTATTTTTATCAAAATTCAAATTTGATATCAAATTTACTAAAGTGTTGGAGATGGTCTAAAAAGATAAGTTGAAATATCAGCTGGCATAGTCAAATTATGTTTGTCTCCCACTTTGCTCTATTTAAAAAAATAAAAATAAAAAGTTGGTTTGGATAGAGGCAGACTGCCAGTTTTGCACGAGCTCATCAACAAACAAGTATTCAGAAGATAAGTAGAAATATGAGCTGGCATAGTCCAAATTTCTGCAACGATTCAAAGTATTTTTGTTTTTTTAGGAAAAAGCTAAAAAAATTGCCCAACTTGATAAATATTGACAAAATTTTAAAGATATTTAGGGTGATTCTATTTGCACTTAAATACAAACTCAATATATTTAATTAAAATTTTAATTTCAATTATCCATTATTGTAAATTTACTAATAAGAATAATAAATATTAAACCTTAAAATATAATATTTTATTTTTTTCATGTTACACCATAATTATTTATTCGTATTTTTATTATTTTTCAAGTTTCAATTATTTTCTTTTTATTTTCTTCCTCACCATTATCATTAACATCAATATCATTATTTTTTATTGTGTTATTATTTGTAAATAGAAAAAGTTTGAACAAAATCAATAATGAATAAAAATAATAACCATTTTTTTTTTTTTTGGAAACAATCTGTCATCTAATTATGCGTGTATTCAGATCGTTGGGGCTAAAAAAGATTAGTTGGAGAAGATGGTTGAGAAGCACAGAAAGAAACCAAATTTGCTGCTTGATTAATTAGTAAATGATTCACCCATTATCTTTATGTTGCTTTTGCTTTGCTCATCAATGTGTAGAATGAAAACCAATTGTAATGCTGATTGTGTATTATTTGGTAATGGAATCTCAGAACATTTTCTCTACCTTTTTATTTTTATTTTTGATACCGATCAACCTTTTTATTGATGCTGAAAGATTTTAACAAGTCAGGAGTATTGAAGAGGTTACACAAGTATGGAAGTTCTGCATAAGAAATCTATTTAAGAGTTTTAAATTTTTCTTTAAAATTGTATAATTTATGATTATTTATTTATTATTTGGATATACCATAAATTATAGTTTTATCTAGAAGGGTAATTTGTGAAAAATACATAGGACATATTGAGAGTCAATTATAAAGTAAATAATTTAAGAGAAAATACTAAAAAATTAAACGTATTGAATAATTTTTTGAGTGCAAATAGAATCAGCCAAATCTTTAGCATTACTTATTTTTTAATTGGCCAATTGACAGTAATAGTATATTCCATTATGCCTTCGTTTGGAAAGTGGGTTAATTTTTTAACTTTTTAGCATTTTTGACTATTTTAACCTGGGATTAAAAAGCGTGGTTTGGGAAGGACTTTTGGCTTTTTTGACTTTTTTGTAAGAGAAATAATATAATAATTATAGATTGAATATGATATTTTGTCTTATTAAACTAAAAAATTTATTTTACTTTTTACGACTATTTTAATTAAAAAAAACCCCCAAATCCTCTTCCCAAACATAGGCTATATATGTTGAAAAGGAAAATGCCTCGTAGCTCGACTGCTACGAGGCTCGAAATGGCTCGAGGGAGAGAAGAGAGGAAACAGAGGAGAAAGAGAAGGGAGGGAGAGAGAGGAGAGGGCTCGTCGTGGGAGGGAGGGAAGAGAAAGGAGCTCGCTGCCGATCGTCCGTCGCAGCAGACCGTCACCGATCGTCGCAGGGAGGGAGGAGCTTCAGACCATCGATCGTCGTGGCCTCGCCTCCGGCCGTCCTCGCCCAGCTCCAGATCGTCACCGCCGTCCTCCCTCCGCCAGATCGTCACCGCCGCCTCCGCCTCCTCCTCCCCTATTATTAGGGCCCCCTCCCCTCCTCCTCCCCTCCCCTCCCCCATCTTCTTCCTCCTCCCCTGTTTTTCTTGCAACACAGACGAAAAAAAAAAAAAAAAAAAATTCGAGACCCAAAACGACGTCGTTTTGGGTCTCGAGCCAGATTTCGAGCCTCGCATTCGAGCTACCAATCACTGCCGTGTTGAAAAATCATTCAAAAAGTTAAACTTTCACTACCGTGCCAGTCTTTTTTTTTTTTTTTTCTAAGCTACACTCAGTGAGTGTGAGAAAAAAAAAAATTACATAATAATGACAAACATTACTAATATTATAATTTTTTTATTAATAAATAATTAATTTTTTCTGCTAGCACTGTGCAACAATTGTTCCCTTTTTTGGGGGTCAAATCTAAGAGACAGAAATTTACCAAAGCAAGCCGCTTTTTGGCAACTCGGCTTATTTTGATAACTTAACTAAAAGTTTATTTTTTAATTTTTTTAATCAAATAATTTATCTATTTTTTTATATATTTTTTTAAAAGAAATTAAAAAATTAACTTTTAACATTTGGAAAGCGGTTCATCATTAAAAGAACATTTCATTTAGTCTATATTTAATTAGTGGGATTAATAGTGAAATAATTATCAACTTACAAGATTAATATAGAATTGGTTATGCAATTGGATTAGTGAAATAAATAATTTGTTTGTCTATATTTGTTTTACAATGAATATGAAAATATAGAATCTCAATTATATGTTTGTTTTTGTTATTAGTTTTATAAGATTAAAAAAATTGTTAATTTTATTAGATAGATTGTCAATCAAAATATAATATGGATAATAAAAATTGAAACAAAAGAATATAATGTGAACATCATAGATTAATAATCTCAATCTTATAATGTAATATGTCTAATCAAATAGGTTCGAAAATGAATTGTTAGTTATTTGATTAGCATCAATAAAGAATTAAAACACTAAGTGCTTACTCCTTAAAGCAATTCTCTCTTAAGAAGAATTAAACCTATGACCTCCCTTAAGACTAAACCCTTAGTTTATCATTTTTGCATTTTTATGTCTTAAAACAATAACCAAAAAGGGATGGGCCCAGAAAAAGTGACTATCCTCGTCATTACAATTAAAATTGAGATCTCGTTTGACAACTTGCTGTTAGTCTAAAAGTTAAAAAATCATTAAAAAAATTAAAAAGTCAACAATTTATACAAAAAATTCAAAGATTTTATTTTCTTTTTACACATTTTTTCATAAAAAAAAAAGTCAATCCAAACATACTAATTTTTTTTTACCTCATATTTTAACCAAAAAAATTAAAAAATTACTAAAATAGTATGTTTCCAAACGAGGGCCCCTAAATATTTATCACAACAAAATTTTTACTTTTAAGAATAAAAATTTTAATCTTTAAAACTCATACATTATAGTGTAAGTGATTTGTGCATAATATTATCTACAATAATTACCATTATCTACCTAAAATTATTTTAGTTTGACTTATATGACTATTGATATCTCGTTTCAATAACATGCCAATAGTTTTTTTTTTTTTTTGATAGAACAATAATATTACCCATCCAAAGAAAATGTTTCAAAAAATATTTTGAAAATGAAATGTATGATTTTTATGTATTTGCCCCGGACAAAATTTAAATACGCACAATTTTCCTAAGTACTAATAAAAGCGTAGCTTCTTTATTAATGGAATAGTAACAATTATTCCAACCATAGAAGAAAGAGGCACACATCATAATTATTGAAAATTAATAGACATTTGAGATTGCATTATTTAGCCATATTGATGATTGAAGCAAATGGGATTTGCATTAGGGGCAAGCATTTAAGGATCCAAAGCTAAGCTTGAGCCTTCTTCTGCATATCAAGCACCTTAGCCCAAGCGGGTCGGGCAAGGATATCGGAGCACCATGAGCTGACCCGAGGACGTGACTCGATTAGCTTCTTAGCCGGCGTCCCCATAAGGCTTTGCAAGTTTGGTAAGTGAAGTAGGTCCACAATTGTGTATTTCTCAGAAGCCAAGTACTTGGACTTCTCAAGCCGAGCCTCGTACACGTCCAGAACTTTTGCCAACTCGGCTTCGGCTTCAGCCACAATGCCTTCATCCGGTGTGAAACTCTTCTTGGGCTTGACGAGTAGCTCGGAGATCAGCTTCAGTGCGGGTGGCTCGAAGTGGTGGTCCTCCACGTCGATCCAGTTAGCCACCACGGCTTGCTTCTTGGCGTCCCAGTAGATTAGCTCTTCACCTTTCTTGCCATATTCATGAGCCATGCATCTTATTATTGCCCTTGATTCTGAATCAAAGTACCATTTTAGTTGTAATATATATAAGAAGATTGTACTTTTATTCTGTGATTGAATTTTTAAAAGTATTTGAATAATATTTGATACCTCCCCCAAATTATGACCTTTGATTTATTAAAGAAACCAAAAACTCAAACAATAAAAAGTGTAAGAAAAAAAGTAGAAGGCCTAAATTCTTGTATGGAGTGGGCTCTATTAAACCAATCTTTTATTTTTATTTTTTGCTATGATAACGATCTCTAACATTACTAATTTAGAACTCGTTTGTCAATTATGTATTTTAATTAAAAAATCAAAAAATCATTCTAAGTTATCATATTACTCTCTTTATAT
Source organism: Camellia lanceoleosa (assembly GCA_025200525.1). Taxonomy (NCBI): domain Eukaryota; kingdom Viridiplantae; phylum Streptophyta; class Magnoliopsida; order Ericales; family Theaceae; genus Camellia; species Camellia lanceoleosa. The sequence goes on from CM045768.1 coordinate 12,459,489, forward strand.
TTTTTTATACATCTTTTTATAAAAAGTTAAAAAATTATTAAAATAGCATATTTTCAAACGGGGCCTTAGGCACACTAATATCACTTTGAAAAAATAAAAATAATTTACCGAATTGCTTGATGCCTCTGTCCTCGTACACCGGCACTTGTCCAAACGGCTGCAAAAACATGTGCATATGTATAGCTGGTTTACTTAACTTCAAATTTAAAGTATGTATATTTACACTAAGCTTAATATTAAACCTCGCAATTTAGAGAAATTATAATGTTTCTTCAACAAATCAAATCATATCATTGAATTACCACTCGGATCATCGAAGAATATCATAACAATAAGAACACAGAAGACTCCCATGAGGTCAATCATTTTTTTTTTTTAAATGACTTACATTCATAGAGAGGAAGTGTTTGTTTTTGTGCTCTCCATTATCCAAATCGACGGAAACAAACTCAAAGTCGAGGTCGTGCTCAAACAGGTTCACCAACACCTTCAATGTCGCCGGCGACTTCAGGCTTCCATACACTCTTCGCCCTGCCATTGCCCCACCCTCTCTCTCTCTCTCTCTCCCTTTGTGTCTCTTATATACATGTACTTGAGGTCATGCCTGCAGGCTCTATTCAAGATTTGTCCGATCTACGTAGATGGCCGCTTTGTATGGATCCTGAAATTAGTCAAAGTATGTGTCAACTGATCCCAACCCAGTTATAAAATAAACAAAAAAACATATACTTATGTGTAGAGATTGCATGTAGAAGATATTATAATGATCATTTTGTTATTATATTTTATTTATGGCATAATGTGTTATCACTGTATTAATATAAATGATTGAAATTTTTTAATTAAAATAAAATATGATCTTAGTATAAAATTAATTCAGATATTATATTATAATATTAAGTATTTTTATCTGAATTTATTATGATCAAATATGACCGTCTGATCCTCACCTATATATATATACCTATCTAATCTTCCAACGAGTTATACAGGAGAAAACGAAATGATGTTGCGATAGAAATTCAAAGTGAGCTTCCTCCCTATATATTATTATTATTGTTGTATTTTACAGAAACTTTTTTTTATTGGCAAAATAAAAATTTATTACTTGGTTTTTGCCTCTTTTTTTTTTTTTTTTTTTTTTTTGTGATGATTTTTTTTTGACACATATCAGATGATAAATAATTTTTATTTTATTATTTTAATAATCATAACACTATTACAGTTTATTTATAAGAAAAAAACTTGGAAGTTGGCAATTGCATCCAGATAAGAAATAATCTTCTTTTTGGTTGATTTTTTTGACATTTTCATTTCGATTTATTTTTATTATTAGTGAATTTTTTCAAAATTATGTTAAATCTCTTTATTTTTTAGATCCATCTTAACTAGATGATTTAAAAAACTTATTGAGAAAAAAATTCAGAAAATACAAAATATAGTTTTTATAAGTTTGTTTATACATATAGAAAATTTGAATTATTTTTGGCTTTATTGATTTTTAAAAAAAAATTGACTCAATTTTTAAGCTCTTTTATAATCATCTAATTGAGATGAACCAAAAATGTCAACAAATTTAACTAAAAAAAGAATCAAAAATGACAAAAATAAGTTGATTTTTAAGTTTTAGACCAAGGAAATGAAGGCTGGTTTGGCTTATCCTATATAAGTCAAAAAGTTACTCTAAAATCTAAAAAGATATCACTATTTACCAAAAAAAAAAAAATTTAAAAAATCATTTTTTTTCAAAAAAAGGACACACCGAATTGATTGGGTGTGCAGCCGCTATGTGCGGCAGTGGCTCCAAAAGAAATGATTGGGTGTGATTTTTACACACACCGTTGTTGGTCTCATGGGAGCCATCACGGGTCCTTTTTTGATAATCTGAACCGTTCAATGTGTAGAAATCGTGGAGTACTATATGTCTGAAAAAAATCACATTGATCGGATATCAATAACTATATGATCAAATCAGTTATGTACAACAAATGGATGATGTTATAATTAATGATTGAAAAATAAATAAATCTGATTAGATAGCTATCGATATCCGATTAACGTGATTTTTTATAGGTATATAGTGTTCGAAGAGTTACATACATTGACGGTTCAGATTATTAAAATGGGACCCGTGATGACCCCCACGGGTCAAACAAAACCGTCCAGTGCTTTGTACAAAAATTAGCCAATAATTTCCAACTCAAATTCACTCAGCCGGTTGTACGGCTGGGGCCCACTCCTCTCTAATCATCTCTTACACATTTTTTTTTATACAATTTTTTAATATATATTTTTTCATAAAAAGTCAAAAAGTTAACCCAAACCTCCATATTTTTTTTTGTCTTTTTTAGTTCAAAAAGACAAAAAGTACACTTTTTTAGAACATCCCAAACCAGTCCGAAGTCATCTTTCAAGCTTGGATTCTCTACTCCACGATCTTATATAAAAGAGTACGGTGACAAAAACAGGAACAATAAAAGAATTCTAATACTTTGATTGAGTTGTTTTAAATATGCCCATAAAATTACTCTTTATTCTTTATTGTATACAAAAGTCTGTTTGAGGGCCCAAATCTTGTTCTGGTGCTTGAAATTTCTCATTATTAGTGTCTGAAATAAAATAGTGTTGAGTTAAAAAAAATAAAAATAGGGTAGTGTTAAATCCTGACTGATAGACTAGATGTCTCAAAATGATATATATAGAGGGAAAATTTTAAAATATATTACAAATTTATGAGAAAGTTTATGTTTTTAATTATTAATATTTATAAAGTTTATCACTTATTTGTAATTATCTTTTACAGGTACCCCTGAAATGAAATTTCCCGTGTATATATCATTTGGGAAATATACAATTTGTTTGACCATTTTGATATAATTACATTGATTTTTCATTTAGTATAGTTAAAACAATTGAAACTATATAGATGGCAAATAGACATTGAAATAAATATATATATATATATTAGTTGAAAATATATCACAGTATCATTTTTTTTATTCATATAATTAACGAATTACTAATGAAAAAAAAAATTATGTGAATTATAACTTTAAAAGATGCTAGTGTAATTATATCAAAAATGTAAAATTAATTAAAATGTGAAATTCATGTGGGTTTTTTTTTTTTTTTTTTTTGTGTATTTTGAACGAAATGTGAAATTAATGTTTGATTTGAAGAGTTGGTAGGTTGATGTTGAATACACATGTGAGAAGGGCAGATGAACTTGCCAAAGGCCGTCCAAAAGAAGATGTGGGCCCAACCTATAATTCCATATTCGCAATGGCTCATGAGTAGAGCTTCTAATTATTAGCTCCAAATTCATATCTTCCTTAAAAAAATTAACTTTTTAAGATTATAAGTTGGTGGATTAGCTAATTTGTCTTCATTCTTATGCTTTTAAAATTTTCTAATAATGATGAGCTTGTAAGATATTTGGATCGTCAGAACGAATCATCCACTGGGCCCCAAATTAAAACGGCATATCGTGCGATTGGCAGTGGGCCCAAGTATTAAGTGCATTATTGTCTGGCCTCCGTCATGGCCCAATAATTGAGTCCACGTGGGAAACCTGATAGCTTTTTAATATAATATTAACAATGCTAGAAAACACAGATCAAATACGAAATGAGAGGCAGATGTCTTATAAACGGTGGGTTGTGTCTCATTTTGGCTCTGTTTGGCAAGAGTTGTTTATAAGACAAAATAGATTATTTTAGTCACAATAAATAAAATATTACATCTAACCAATAATCATTACATTATTTTCTCACAAAAAAAGTCAAAAAAGTAAAAAAATCAAAATGTCCTTCCCAAACCAAACATTTTAGCCCAGGCTAAAATAGCTAAAAAATCAAAAAACCAACTCACTTCCCAAACAGAGGCTTTATATTTGATTTTTGTTTGCATAAATTTATTGATATATTAAATTATTTAAAGAAAATTACAAATAAGCGAGATACTTTTAAAATAATTGCTTTCTATGTAATTTTTTTTAATATAAGTCTGACAAATAATTTTGTATCAAACATATATCATATACATAAGAGATTTGCATCACTATAAAAATAAAATTATTTTTTTTACTGTTAATTGAATTATATATAGGCTCCGTTTATTTTTAGAGGTAGAATGGAAGGGATTGATATTGAAGGAATTAAATAAAATTGTGTTTGTTTTGATGGTAGTTGTTACTGTAGAGATTGTTAAATTATTACCTTATAAAAAAAATATAAAATATTAAAATAAAAAATTATGATTTTTAGTTAACAAAAAATATAAAAATGAGAGGGTAATTTATATTCATAAATTGGGCCGAGCTAGGTATTGGGCCGATCTAGATGTTGGGCCGAGGTCAGCTCAAGAATGGAAGATATCCAGTAAGAAAGGAGTATGGGCAGTTCGGCTGCCGGATGGGTGTGCGTACTTCGGTTGCAACAAGTATTGAGTTAGTCCGGTCCTAGTTGGTAGACCGGTCGCGGAGTCATACCGGTTTTTAAATGCTAGGTCGGTTGCATGTTGATACTGGTTCGGACTTGATTAGTTCGGCCTGGCCACATCCTAGTCCGGTTGAATTCTCTTATGGATAGCTCGGTTGTGGCATTGGAAACCGAGGTAAGAGAAGTAAAGTGAAGTCTGGACTATGTGTTACTTGGTTATAAAGGAGTTCGTAGTAGTAAAGCCATCTCACTTGGCTTATGCAGTGAGGGGTGTTGAAGATGAGCATTATCTTCTAGGAAGAGTATGAATCCTAGAAGGACTCTACGCATGGAGGAATGTGAGTTCTAGAAGGACTCTTCACATGGAGAAGTTAGAGTCCTACTAGGACTGTGCCGCGCGAAACCTATATAAGCTCACCAATGCCACCTTTGCCAAGGATATACATTTTTTACTTCCTGAATACTCAGGGCTTTTGCCTTCTTGTCTTGCTTACTGACTTAGGCATCGGAGAGGTTTAAGACACCCCGCCGGCCAAATTTCACGTTTGTGTTTTCAGGTGGTGGAACGACGACGTATTGAGAAACGCAGACTTGATCAACAGGATTATACGAGAAGGTGAGTTTCTTTCCCGTACAAAAAACATTAAACATTAATGTTAAAAAAAAATGCCCAACAAGTAAATAAAAAAATAAAAGGTAATATTCCCATGGGACTAATTTTCTAATATTATCTCTACCTCCTCCATCTCAATCTCAACACCAAGGTCCCGCTTGTTTTGGAGTGTAATAGATGGAATGAGATTAGGATGGAGGTGGGGCCATTTAGTATTGTGTTTGTTTGTAGAGTTGGGAAAGAGATTAGGATGAAAGAAGGGATTAAGATTGAAGTTGGAAGGAGGATTGAGATGGAGGAGGTGGAAGTGGTATTAGAAAAATAGTGAGGGAATTAGAATTTTTTTTTTTTTGAACATTAATGTTTAATTTTTTGTATTTTTTTATTTGTCTTATTATTTTATATAAAAATAATTTAACAATTCTTACACTAACAATTATCATCAAAACAAACACAATTTTACTTAATCCCCTTACTATCAATCCTCTCATTATGAATCTTCTCCAATCTATCTTTGAAAACAAACGGGGCCCAAGGTCCATTATAATCCCATGGGATTATGAATCTCCTCTTCATCTCTCAAAACAAACATAACATATAGTAAATCTCACCTCCATTTCAATCCCAATCCCATCTTTATATCTCAAAACAAACGGGACATAAATGTTTGACATTCGTCACATTCCTAAATAACTCCCATAATATGATTTGATCTATAATGATGGGGTACAATGAGTCATAACTTTCAACTCATTTGTCATATATCTAGATTAATTTGTGAACATAAAATTATGAGTGTTTAACATTTATTTTTTCTCTTAAAATCTAGGGTTGAAGATGAAATTTTTACCAAATCATAAACTCAAATGGCTTCTACAAAAGTTTGAAGAGATATCAAAATACAATCACTTGAACAAATCTAGTTTATACAATAATAATAATAATAATAATAATAATAATAATAATAATAATAAAATAAATAAATAATTGAGATTATTTTTTTAGTAGGGGCTGGCATTTCTAGTGTCGTCAATGTCAGTCACAAAAATATCTCCCCTAAAAACAAAGGTTAAATTACGTGCATCTTATCAATGCTAAACATTTTTGACCCTTAGATTAGGTATACAATAGGTTACAAAGTGTAATACAAGGATGCAGATTTGTTCATGATTATTTTTATGAAGCATTTTTATGATGCCTAATATTTAATCAACAATTTTTTCTTTTCCCAAGGTGCATATTATTGTTGTTTTTCAGGCTCAACTTCACTTTCCAAAATTATGAATTTTCAATATTTCAGACTTCTCTTATTTGTATCAGATGAAATCTTGAACCGATTCTGATTAACATTTTTTTGCACAAATTCAAAACCAAAAAAAAAAAAAAAACCTTTAAAGAACACAATGAAACTGTACCCCTACACTACTGTTTCATTGTTTTATTTCAATGTAGACCATGCATGAAAAACCTTCACATCCACGTACTACCACCATCATTTCATCAAATTCACATGTGTGTGAGTTTTACACCTATATGAGAAATTTAATAAAATATTTAAGGTCTCCAGCATAATATGTGAAAAATCTAAAAACCTCCTAGATGTTGATTTGTGATTATGTATCAATTTTAAGCAGAATATAACAATCCCAATCAAACAATCAAGTGAAAGAGACACAAAGATTTTACGTGGAAAAACCACAATTGGACACCTTCCAATTGTGATCAAAAAACCACGGGCAACAGCCACAAGAACAATCCACTAAGAAGATATAAAGGAATTACACAGGTATCACTCTCAATTATCTAGCGAATTCACAACGCCTAATTGAACCAACCTTTATGTGCCTTGTCTTTCTGATGAGCCACTCCGGATTCCCTCCAAAGCTTCAGGCTCGAATTCTTCAGAATTCACAACTGAAGAACAACTCTCTCTTTTGTGTATAACAAACAAACCTTTGATGTACTCTCTTTAAACCATGAGTTGAATACTCAATAAAACATCAAAGAAAATAACAAAATATCCCCAGATATAAACCTTTAAGAACCAAAAAGAAGATCTGGAGGACTTCAATCAATTACTTAGTTTTGGGAGAAAACCAAGTATTTATAGAGAACCAAAAGTAATCCAAGATTGGGAAGAAAACAAACTCCTTGAGAAATCCGGATTCTGAGGCTCGCTCGAGCGAAGCTTTCCTGGCTCGAGCGAGGAGAGTAATTTTCATGATTTCTACTAGTGCCTTGGCTCGAGCGACGGATCCTTGGCTCGAGCGAGGAATACACTTCTTCAGGTTTTTGTATGGACGCAATCCTTGGCTCGAGCGAGCATTCCTTGGCTCGAGCGAGCAAGCCTTAGCTCGAGCGAGAACTCCTTGGCTCGAGCGAGCAACGGCTGACATGCAATTTTGAATGCAAATTTGAATTTTAGCCATGAGCCAAGGCGACTCGACCCCGTAATAATCAGCGAAGTGGCAATCTTGAAAACATTAACATCACAAACTTCTTTGCATGGCTCGATTCGGGTTTGGATTCGCATCTAATAAACTCATAGCCTCACTGAAATAAAAGTATGAATAAAATTACAACTCAAAAGAGTTTTCTCAAACGGGATTGCTAAGAATAAAAACCTAACAATATGAAATGAAAGACAAATGTCTTATAAATGGTGAGTTGTGTGTCTCATTTTATATTGAATTTTTATACATATAAACTTATTGATATGAGAAATCATTTAGAGAAAATTACAAATAAGTGGGACACTTTTAAAATAATTGCTTTCTTTGTAATTTTTTTTTTAATATAAGTTTGACACGTACAATAATTTTGTATCAAACATATACCATATATAAAAGAGATTTGCATCACTATAAAAATAAAATTAGTTTTTTACTGTTAATTGAAATACAAATTTCCCAATCATTATATATAGGCTCCTCTTGTTTTCAGAGATAGAATGGAAGAGATTGACAGCGAGGAGATTAATAATGAAGAGATTGATAGTGAGGGAATTAAGTAAAATTATGTTTATTTTTATGGTATTTGTTAATGTAGAGATTGTTAAATTATTACTCTATAAAAGAAATATAAAATATTAAAACAAATAAAATTATGATTTTTACTTAACAAAAAATACAAAAACATTAAACATTAATGTTAAAAAAAATGCCCAACATGTAAATAAAAAAATAAAAAATAATATTCCCATGGGAGTAATTTCCAAATATCATCTCCACCTCTTCCATCTCAATCCCAATACCAAGGCCCATTCTAATCCCATGGAATCATGAATCCCCTCTTTATCTCCCAAAACAAACACAACATATAATGGTCTCACCTACTTCTCAATTATAATCCTATCTCTATTTCTCCAACAAATAGGGCTATAAATGTTTGACATTCATCACATTCCTAAATAACTCCCATAATATGATTTGATCTATAATGATGTGGTAGAATGAGTCTTAACTTTCAACTCACTTGTCATATATAGTAGATTAATTTGTAAATATAAAATTATGAGTGTTTATCATTTATTTTTTCTCATAAAATCAAGGGTTGAAGATGAAATTTTTACCAAATCATAAACTCAAATGGCTTCTACAAAAGTTTGAAGAAATATCAAAATACAATCACTTGAACAAATCTAGTTTATACAAAAATAATAATAATAATAATAATAATAATAAATAACTAATTGAGATTATTTTTTTAGTAGGGGCTAGCATTTCTAGTATCGTCAATGTCAGTCACATAAGTATCTTCCCTAAAAACAAAGGTTAAATTGCGTGCATCTTACATTATAATAAAGGGAAATTCCTCGTAGCTCGAAAAAGTGTGGCACGAATGGCTCGAAAATATTCTCTTACCGGTAAGAGAATATTTTCGAGCCATTCGTACTGTGATATTCGAGCTATCAATCACTGCCGTATAATAAAATCAGCAATTTTTTCTTTTCCCTATGTGCATATTATTCTGTTGTTTTTCAGGCTCAACTTCACTTTCCAAAATTATGAATTTTCAATTTTGCAGACTACTCTTATTTGTATAAGATGAAATCTTGAAAAAATTCTGATGACATTTTTTGCACAAATTCAAAACCAAAAAAAAAAAAAACCTCTAAAGAACACAATGAAACTATACCCCTACACTACTGTTTCATTGTTTTATTTCAATGCAGACCATGCATGAAAAACCTTCACTTCCACGTACTACCACCATCATTTCATTTATCCCCAAAACTCATCGCCGGTGAAATTTTCTTAAAAACCGGCCTCGATGAAATGTCCTCCCACCACGCCTTGACACGTGGCCGTTCGTTGAACACCGACGCATAAGGAGTCTTGAAAAGGTAATGAGTGAAACTGAGGTGGTGGAGATCTGCCAAGCTGTAGAAATCTCCGGCGAGGTACTTGGACTTTGCCAGCCTGGCCTCGTACACGTCGAGCACTTTCCCGAGCTTCTCCACGTTGGCGTCGATGACTGCCTGGTCGGTTTTCATGCCGTACATTGGGGCGAAGAAGCACTGGAAGACGATGGCGGCGATTGGAGGGTTGAATTGCTGGGATTCTACCTCTAACCATACTTTGACTTGTGCAGCTTCTTTGAGGTTTTTGTGTCTTATGAGATCATAGCTTGTGTCTTTGTATTTCTCTGCTATGTGTGCTGTGATTGCTCTTGATTCTAGTAATAATAGATAGATGATGAGTAATCAAGATAGTCGTCGTGATTGAGATTTTTTCAATTATTTGATTGTAACAAAATATTTTGATTACATCATCCAGTGATTATAAGATTTTGATATGAACTTATTTATAATTATAAGAACAAATTTATAACGATATAATGAAAAATTAAGTGAGAGAGCTTACCAAAAAGAGTGAGATCTCCATCTTCTAGCGCTGGAATTTGGCCAAAGGGCTACACACACGTGACAAAAATCAAGAGACTGAATCCAAGTGTGAATTGAATTATTCAAAAATTCATATAAACGATACTGAGTTATAAAAAAAAAAAGAAAAAGAAAACAACAACAACAACCACAACCACAACAATAATGTAGAATGTCATATATGTATGGATCTCTCTTGCCAAGAAATTCATTTCATTCTAGTTGGGTCTCAATTTGATGGTTTGAGTTATTTATCTCATAGACTTCTATGAAAAACATGTAAAGAAATTAAAAAAACTTAAAAATGAAATAAATGGATCCAATAACATTTAATCACGTAATTTTATTAAATTTGTCTTTAAAAAAAAAAATAGAGACTATTTTCAAAACAATATTTGTCCTAAATTTTTTTTTTTTTATAAAAAAATTTGATGAAATCATATAATTATAATTATTAGATTAATTATTTTTTTTTTAGATAATAAATGATCTATAGACGAAAGTTTACAAAAATGAATAGTTGAGATGAAATGAATAGTTGACATATAAAATAAGACACACAATTAGACTTACAAGTTTAGACCAAAATTTGAGTACTTAAAATATGGAGACTTGAATTAGACTCACATTCTTGTTAAGGAATGCAGGTTGCTTGTGTTCACCGGCACCCATGTTAACTGGGATGAGCTCGAAATCTACGCCCTTTTCATAGAGGCATGCCATCACCCTTGCAGTGCATGTCGACGCTGGTATTCCATATAACTTCATCCCCATTTTCACGCACAAATCGAAAGAGTGATTGAGAAGTTGTTTGGTCACTTGATGAATGTTTCGATCAGGAGGAAGATGAGTTGCAGATATAGAGAGATTCTGTGGTATATAAATTTCAGTTTTCTTGTTTCCCGGTTGTCTTGCCATCTGTCTGGAATTAATACTCTCTCTCTCTCTCTTTCTCCCCATTGAAACGGACAACTCTAAATCTGCACTTTAAATATAGTAAAATCTTGAACGTATAGCTTTTATATTGCATTAATTAAGAAAGTGGAATAAAATGGTACAACACATCTAAAGTTACAAATATCATTTTTCTTTGATAGATTATAACACTGCAGTCCACAAATTGTAGTTGTACTGAGATGGACACATATTTTGACTTGAATGTCAGAGTTAATGAAACTTCTGCCAATATGAGTTGAGTTTATTATTACAGATTGTATTTTGATAATTTGAATTATTTAATGTATAAAATTTGACAAATATTTTATTCTTATAAAAAATTACATTGATTAGATATTAATAGTTACTTAATCAGATTAGATTTTTATCAACAATTTATTTTTATGTTTATTTGTTGACAAAAATCTGATCCGATCAACTAGTTATCGATATTTGATCGACACGATTTACTCAACGAGTACTACATATTGAACGGTTCAAATCATCAAAATAAGATTTGTAAGGAGCCTCTACAGACTCAATAGTACACTTCAGTCTGATCTCAAACTGAAGAAAAACCTAACTCTAAAAAAATTGTGTCTCCCACTCTGCTCTATTTAAAATTGCAAAAATACTTGGATCTCCAAAGTTAGGGATCTCCATAATCTTTAAAATGATGTGGATCAATCATGTGTTTTTGTTTTCAATAATGTTACATACTCTTAAAAAACACAACCCTACAACCCCCATTCACTACAAGAAAAAACACCTTTGGCGACTAAATTTTTAGTCGCCAAAGGTCCTATTTTGGTCGCCAAATGTCGAAAATTCACTTTTCCCGACTAAAAATTTTAGTCGCCAACGTTGTCGCAAATACATGGTCGCGGATGCCTTTGGCGACTAAAAAACTGTTAGTCGCCAATAGACAAGTCTTCAGCGACTAAAGATTTTGTCGCCAATAGTCAATTTTTGTTTTGGGAATTATACCTTTGCCGACTAAACTGTTCGTTGCCAATAGTTAATTTTTTATTTTATTATTTATACCTTTGGCGACTAATGACTTTAGTCGCTGAAAGTCTTTTCAGAAAAAAAAAAAATTTGCCCCCGCGCTGCTGCCAAGTTTCGAACATATGACCACTGACTTCCCAACTTCATCAACTTTTACCAACACTCTCTCTCCACTATGCCACTCCAACCTCACGCAAATATTAATGCAACATATATTATTTATATACTAAATGTGCCGGTATTAGTATAAACTCTATATATAAATAATTATTTTTATTTTAATGTATTTAATGTAAAAAATAAAGTATTTACTAAAAAAAAAATTTGAGACCACTTTTGGCGCCTAAATTTGAATTTTAGTCGCCAATTCTGTCTTTTTTGGCTACTAAATGCTGCTTTGTCGCTAAAACCCTTCATTTCCGCCCCAAAAAAGTACTTCCGGCAACAAACATATTATTTAGTCGGTAAAACACGTATATTCGGCGACTAACATATTTTTTAGTCGCCAAAAGCACGGGTTTTGGCTACTAAATGCTTTTAGTCGCTAAAAACAGTGCCTTTTAGCTACTAAAATTTTCGTAGTCGCGAAAAGCACTATATTCGGCGACCAAACCAACTTTTAGTCGCTAAAACCCATCTATTCGGCGACTAAAGTCGTTTAGTCGGCAAAAGGCATCAATTTTGGCGACTAAATCCATTTTAGTCGCCATTTGTTGAACTTTCAGCGATGAAAATCCTTCTTTTAGTCGCCGTTGGTGCTTTTTGTTGTAGTGATTCCAGGAAAGAACAAAAATAAAAAACAAAAATACGTAATTGATTCACATCATTTTAAGAATTATGAGATTTCTAATTTTGAGGGTCTCAAATATTTTTATTTTATTTTATTGTTTTTTCTTTTTGCATCAATCACATAATTGTGGAGATTGTATTTTTTTTTTAAAGTATGTAGGATTGTTGTTAAAATTTGTCTCCCACACTGCCAGTTTGCAGGAGCTCATCAACAAGTATTCAGAGGATGAGTCGAAGTTCATCAACAAGTAGTAAGAAGATAAGTTGAAATATCAGCTGGCATAGTCAAATTATGTCTGTCTCCCACTTTGCTCTATTTAAAAAAATAAAAACAAAAAGTTGGTTTGGATAAAGGCAGACTGCCAGTTTTGCACGAGCTCATCAACAAATAAGTATTTAGAAGATAAGTAGAAATATGAGCTGGCATAGTCCAAATTTTTGCAACGATTCAAAGTATTTTTGTTTTTTTAGGAAAAAGATAAAAAAAAATTGCCCAACTTGATAAATATTGACAAATTTAATACAAACTCAGTATATTTAATTAAAATTTTAAAATTTTAATTTCAATTATCCATTATTGTAAATTTACTAATAAGAATAATAAACATTAAACCTTAAAATATAATATTTTATTTTTTTCATGTTACACCATAATCATTTATTCGTATTTTTATTATTTTTCAAGTTTCAATTATTTTCTTTTCGTCTTCTTCCTCACCATTATCATCAACAGCAATATCATTATTTTTTATTGTGTTATTATTTGCAAATAGAAAAAGTTTGAACAAAATCAATAATGAATAAAAATAATAATCATTTTTTTTTTTGGAAACAATCTGTCATCTAATTATGTGTGTATTCAGATTGTTGGGGCTAAAAAAGATTAGTTGGAGAAGATGGTTGAGAAGCACAGAAAGAAACCAAATTTGCTGCTTGATTAATTAGTAAACGATTCACCCATTATCTTTGTGTTGCTTTTGCTTTGCTTATCAATGTGTAGAATGAAAACCAATTGTAATGTTGATTGTGTATTATTTGGTAATGGAATCTCAGAACATTTTCTCTACCTTTTTATTTTTATTTTTGATACCGATCGACCTTTTTATTGATGCTGAAAGATTTTAACAAGTCAGGAGTATTGAAGAGGTTGCACAAGTATGGAAGTTCTGCTTAAGAAATCTATTTAAGAGTTTTAAATTTTTCTTTAAAATTGTATAATTTATGATTATTTATTTATTTATTATTTGGATATACCATAAATTATAGTTTTATCTAGAAGGATAATTTGTGAAAAATAAATAGGATATACTGAGAGTCAATTATAAAGTAAATAATTTAAGAGAAAATACTAAAAAATTAAACGTATTGAATAATTTTTTGAGTGCAAATAGAATTAGCCAAATCTTTAGCATTACTTATTTTTTTATTGGCCAATTGACAGTAATAGTATATTCCATTATGCCTTCGTTTCGAAAGTAGGTTGATTTTTTAACTTTTTAGCTTTTTTGACTATTTTAACCTGGGATTAAAAATCGTGGTTTGGGAAGGACTTTTAACCTTTTTGACTTTTTTGTGAGAGAAATAATATAATAATTATAGATTGAATATGATATTTTGTCTTATTAAACTAAAAAATTTATTTTACTTTTTACAACTATTTTAATTAAAAAAAACCCCAAATCTTTTTCCCAAACATAGGCTATATATGTTGAAAAATCATTCAAAAAGTTTAAACTTTCACTACCGTGCCAGTCTTTTCTTTTCTTTTTTTTCTTTCTAAGCTACACTCAGTGAGTGTGAGAAAAAAAAAAAATTACATAATAATGACAAACATTACTAATATGTTGATTTTTTGATTTTTTGACTTTTTAGTATATTCCATATGTTTTCGTTTGGGAAGTAGGTTGATTTTTTGACTTTTTAGTTTTTTTGGCTATTTTAGCCGGGGCTTAAAAAGCTTAATTTGGGAAAGGTTTTTGACTTTTTGTGAGAGAAATGATATAATAATTATAGATTAAATATGATACTTTATCTTACTAAAATAATTTTTTTTATAACTATTTTAATTAAAAAAAAATCCCAAATCCTCTCCCCAAACATAGGCTATATATGTTGAAACAATAATGATTCATCCCACTAAAAATATCACATCATTTAGTACTAATGCATTAAAAAAATAGAAAAAAAAAAATACAACTCCAACATCAAAACATCACATCATTTCTGACGGGACTCACTACCACCTAATTAGTGAGAGCACTAATTAGTGCTTCCAAGCATTTTTCATGTTGAAAAATCATTCAAAAAGTTTAGACTTCCACTACCGTAGCAGTCTTTTCTTTTTCTTTTTTTTTTCTTAGCTACACTCAGTGAGTGTGAGAAAAAAAAAATTATATAATAACGATAAACATTATTAATATTATAATTTTTTTATTAATAAATAAATAATTTTTTTTTGTCAGCACTGTGCAACAATCAGAAATGCGAGCCAAGGTTCTCTCCTTGCAGTCCTATACTTGCGCTCGTCCTTGCAGGCCTTCGGGTCTATTTTTAGGCCCAATTTTAATAATCCGAACCGTTCATATTTTATGATTTATTCAGTATATTATACCTATAAAAAATCAAGTTGATCGGATATCAGAAAGCATATGTTCGGAAAACTGTTTATTAAATTCTTTAAAAAATAGTTTTTAGTTCAATTTTTCGAACACATACTTTCTAATATCCGATTAACTTGATTTTTTACAGGTATGATATACTGAATAAATCATAATATATGAATAGTTCGAATTATTAAAATTGGGCCTAAAAATAGACCCGAAGACCTACAAGAACGGGCGCAAATACAAGAGCTGTAAGGAGAGGATCCTCATTCCAAAAATGCCTAAGGCCCTAGTGGAGGCCACTGACGCAGTGCCACATCACTGGGTTCGACCTTCAGTACGGATTTGTAGCACGGCTGGTGCAACAATTGTCCCATTTTTTGGGGGTCACATCTAGGAGACAGAAATTTACCAAAGCAAGCCACTTTTTGGCAACTCGGCTTATTTTGATAACTTAGCTAAAAGTTTCTTTTTTAATTTTTTAATTTTTTTAATCAAATAATTTATCTATTTTTTAATATGTTTTTTAAAAAAAATTAATAAAAAATTAACTTTTAACATTTGGAAAGCGGTTCATCATTAAAAGAATATTTCATTTAGTCTATATTTAATTAGTGGGATTAATGGTGAAATAATTAACAACTTACAAGATTAATATAGAATTGATTATGCAATTGGATTAGTGAAATAAATAATTTGTTTGTCTATATTTGTTTTGCAATGAATATGAAAATATAGAATCTCAATTATATGTTTGTTTTTGTTATAAGTTTTATAAGATTAAAAAAATTGTTAATTTTATTGGATAGATTGTCAATCAAAATATAATATAGATAATAAAAATTGAAACAAAAGAATATAGTGTGAATGTTATAGATTAATAATCTCAATCTTATAATGTGATATGTCCAATCACATAGGTTTGAAAATGAGTTGTTAGTTATCAGATTAGCATCTATGGAGAATTAAAACACTAAGGCCCCGTTTGTTTGGGGTTATAGGAACGGATTGGGACTACTAATACCTTGGTATTACTAATACCTTATTTGTTTTGAGAGATGACCTTGGGACTACTAATACATTGGTATTACTAATATCATTGGAAGAGCGATTCATAGTGAGGAGGTAGAGATGGTATTAGAAAAATAGTGAAGAGATTAGAAATTTTTTTATTTTTTTTATTTTTTATATATTGGGAATTTTTTTAAAAAATATTAATGTTTAATTTTTATATTTTTATATTTGTTTTATTATTTTATATAAAAATAATTTAACAATTTCTCACTATCAATCCCCTCACTAATAATTTCTTCACTATTAATCCCCTCACTATCAATCCCCTCCATTCTATCTTTGAAAACAAACGGGGCCTAAGGGTGTGTTTGATTGGGGGGATTAGAGGGGAGACTATTCACTATTCGGATTGCTTATCCGGAGGAATGAGTAGTTCATCGTTTTTTTTTTTTTTTAATCCGTCGGACATGGAGTCTGGCCAGACTCCTTCTCTCCCATATGGGGGATTATACTATCCTGGGGGGATGTGGGATAGTTTTGGGGGGATTGTTTACTGTTGGGATTAGGTGATAAAATGACCATTTTGATCCTCTACTATTTAATTATGTATTATATTTAGTAAAATTCAATAAAATTTAAATGTCTCAATTTAAAAATAAAATTATTTTATTTAACTTTTTATTGATGTTTTATTTATTTAATTTTTTAAAATAATTTTTTATAGATATTTTATTGATGTTTTATTTTAAAATTTTGTTTATATTTTATTTAATTTCATTATTTAAATGTTAATAAATGTTTTATTTAATTTCATTGTTTTATTATTATTATTTTTAAAATCAAATTTATTTAAAATTTTAATTAAAATAATAACATTTATTTTTATTGATATTTTATTTATTTAATTAAAAAAAATAAATTTATTTAATTGTGTAAAAAAATAAAATAAAATAATTTTTTATTTAATCTAGCTAAAAATAATTAAAATATTAAATATGTGTTTAATATTGCTATTACTTAGTAAATAATTGAAAAAAGGTAAAATAGTCTTTTACTCATTTATCATATTCAGTCAGTCCAACTAAACGTTAGATTCATTAAAGATAGTCATTTCTAGACATCTAATCTCATAAAAAAACAAACACAGGATACATATTCAATCCAAGTGTCACGACCCGCTCCCCGTACCCAAGGGTTAAGTATCGTGATGGCCAGTAATTAAGGTTACCTTCGACCAAAACAAAAACATATTAATAAACGCAAGCGGAAGAAATATTTAAATAAAGGTACCAAAATAATCATTGGAGCTTCTATTTTTATTACAAAATTTATTGACAAAAAATGTCGATATTTACATAGAGAAATATCAAAAAAATACTGTGTGTGTCTATTCCGCAGCCCCGCACTAAGACTTTCCAAAAGCTATTTCCTAAAAATTGGTAAACAACTATAAGCACATGGTAGAGTGAGAAATATTATACCAAGAGTATAAGGGACACGAAATAACCATGGATCGTTAGTTAAACCAAAACATTTACATAAACAAATCATTTAAGTAGCAGAAACTGAAATACAGATATTATATAAATATATAACCATAACCACGATGCAAAATGCAGAAGCGAAGAGGTTACGTAAGTGAGTTAGAGCAGTACGGATTCAAGAGGTGGCTCAGACGATTCTAGAGGTGGCTCCCACAATAGTGTAGCACTTAGTTTCAAGACAAAGACTTTGGTCCGCACAAAACAGAGGTCAATGGATCCATGACAAACAGAGGACCACAAAGTGGTCAAACAGAGGCCAATGGTTATTTAAGTCCCCCAAGGCGTGAGACTCCCGTAGTGGTACTTACAAAACATAATTGTATATAAGGTCATAGCTAAATATTCCTTAAAATATAAATAAATATATCCATGGGTTTCTTTTTAAGCAAATAAGGTTCAGATGTAAAACCACGTAACTGAAATTTTTATAAAACATAACTTTTATAAATATACTAATAAAATATAACTTATATAACATAGATATGGTAAGTCAAAACATAAGTAAAATATATTTTGATAACTCAAGATATAATATAACTCACCTTAACTTCAATATCTTACTCTTCATTTTCATTACTAAAAACGCTTTTATCTTTCACTATTTCTTCCTTCTTTTCCCCTCTTTCTTTTCTTTTCTTTCTTCTTTCTTTTCTTTCTTCCTTTCTGCCTTTTCTTTCCTTCTTTTCTTTTCTGTTTCTTTCCTCTATTCAGATCACCTCTTCCCTTATAGGGAGCTGAACGCAACGCCTGGCCAACAAGTGGTCAGGCCAAAATGATTGCACAATTCTATTATAATTTTCTAAATTCATTCCTATATTTAGGATAATTACCTTTTACTCAATATTTTAATATAATTATATAAATAATTTAATTATTAAATAAATTATATTTTATCGTATATTAACATAAAAGTAATTATTTATTTTAATACCACACTCTTTATTATTATTATTATTATTAATATTATCTATATTATTATTATTATTTATATATTGACCCTTAAACTTTTAATAATTATATTATTTTATAAAATTACGCATAATAGATAATAAATTATATATTTTCCGAACTGAGAATAAATAATATTAGTATAAATTCTACAGAACAATTAAAAATCTGGGTTGTTACACCAACCAAATAGTTTGAGAGATTCACAGTCCCAGGACTTAAGTCCGATGGATTCTAATCCCCCCTTATCCAATCCGTCCAATCAAACACACCAGTGCTTACTCCCTAAATCAACTCTCTCTTAAGAAGAATTAAATCTATGACCTCCCTTAAGACTAAACCCTTATAGCATGTTTGTTTTGAGGGATAAGAGGGTGGGATTGGACTATTAGTCCCACCGGACTAATAGTCCATTGTTTGTTTGAAAATTTTTGCTCCGGACTATTAGTCCCACAAACATGGGACTATCCTATCCCATGGGGGGGTGTGGGATAGAAACCATGGGATTGGTATCCCATGGGATTATTTTGTGAAATGTCCATTTTACCCTCTATGCTATTACTTAGTAAATAATTAGAAAAGGGTAAAATAGTCTTTTGAACATTTATAAATTTATTTTTTAGTGTTGATAATTTAAAACTATATATTAAATAAAAAATTTAAATTATAAATTAAATTTAATTAAAAATAATAAATTATAAATTATGGCCTTATAAATTAAATTTTTTTAGTGTTGTTAAAAAATTAAATTTACATATTAAATAATTTTTTTTTAGTATTCTTAATTTAGAATTATATATTAAATAAAAAATATAAATTATAAATTAAATTTATTTAAAAATAATAAATTATAAATTATGGCCTTATAAATTAATTTTTTTTAGTGTTGTTGAAAATTTAATTTATATATTAAATAAAATTATTTTTTTATTGTCTTTATTTAAAATTATATATTAAATAAAAATATAAAATATAAATTATAAATTTAATTTAATTGAAAATAATAAATTAAAAATTGTGGCCTTATAAATTAATTTTTTTTAGTGTTGTTAAATTATAAATTATAGATTATAAGGGTAAAATAGTCTTTTGAACATTTATCCTTATCCAGTCCGTCTAATCAAACATTGGATTCACTAAAAATAGTCTAATCCAGACATCTAATCCCATGACTAAACAAACATAGCATATAAATCCAATCCAACTAAATAGTCCCGGGACAATGTATCCCGGGACTAACAGTCCGATGGATTACAATCCCCCCTTATCCAGTCCGTCCAAACAAACGCACCCTTAAGAGCATGTTTGTTTTGAAGGATAAGGGTGTGGGATTGGACTATTAGTCCCATCGGACTAATAGTCCATTGTTTGTTTGAAAATTTTTGCTCCGGACTAATAGTCCCACAAATATGGGACTATCCTATCCCATGGGAGAGGTGGGATAGAAACCATGGAATTGGTATCCCATGGGATTATTTTGTAAAATGTCTATTTTACCCTCCATGCTATTACTTAGTAAACAATTAGAAAAGGGTAAAATAGTCTTTTGAACATTTATAAATTATTTTTTTAGTGTTGTTAATTTAAAATTATATATTAAATAAAAATTTAAATTATAAATTATAATTAAATTTAATTAAAAATAATAAATTAAAAATTATGGCCTTATAAATTAAATTTTTTTAGTGTTGTTAAAAAATTAAATTTACATATTAAATAAAATTTACATATTGAAAATTTAATTTATATATTAAATAAATTTATTTTTTTAATGTTGTTAATTTAAAATTATATATTAAATAAAAATATAAATTATAAATTAAATTTATTTAAAAATAATAAATTATAAATGATGACCTTATAAATTAAATTTTTTTAGTATTATTAAATTATAAATTATAGATTACAAATTTAAATTATATATTAAATAAAAATTATAAATTACAAGAGATGGGCCCAAAAAAAGTGACTATCCTCATCGTTACGACTGAAATTGAGATCTCATTTGATAACTTACTGTTTTAGTCTAAAAGTTAAAAAATCACTAAAAAAATTAAAAAGCCAACAACCTGTACAAAAAATTTAAAGATTCTCTTTTCTTTTGACTTTGTACACCTTTTTTCATAAAAAAATAAAAAGTTATTCCAAACATACTAATTTTTTTTACCTCATATTTTAACCAAAAAAATAAAAAAATTACTAAAATAGTATGTTTCCAAACGAGGCTACCTAAATATTTATTACAACAAAATTTTTACATTTAGGAATAAAAACTTTTAATCTTTAAAACTCTTATTTATTGTAGTATAAGTGATTCGTACATAATATTATCTACAATATTTACAATACGCACATTTTCCTAACTACTAATAAAAGCCTACCTTTTTTTATTAATGGCCTAGTAACAATTATTCCAACCATAGAACAAAGAGGCACACATCATAATTGTTAGGTTTTATTTTTTGGTAATTTTGTTTGACAAAATTTTTTTCAGTTGTATTTGTTTTCGCATTTTTTATTTCAGTGAGACTATGAGTTGTTAGATGCGAATCCAACCTGAATTGTGTCTTGCAGAGAAGATTGTGGTGTTTAATTCTTTCAAGATTGCCACTTCGCTGATCATGACGGGGATCGAGTGCCTTGGCATTTCGTGAGTCGAGGCAGATACCTTGGCGTGTCCGGTAGCGCTAGGCGGGTCGAGGCAACGCCCGGCTAAAATGCAAAAATGCATTCCAAGTTGCCTGTCCGCTCGAGCGGAGAATGCTGAGTTCTAGAAGTTTAGTTTGCCTGCAAAAATACTAAATGTTTTTTCACGCTCGAGCGAAACTTTCCGCGCTGGAGAGTAGGTCCGCTCGAGCGGAGATCACGGGACAGTTTTCTATAAATTCGTGTTTCAGTCCAAATCTAGGATTACTTCTCCAGATCTTCTTCTTGGGTTCTAGGGTTTATATCTGGGGATATTTTGTTAGTTTTCTTTGATGTTTTGATTGAGCATTCAACTCATGGTTTAAAGAGTATACATTAAAGGATTATTTGTTTGTTCTACACAAAAGAAAGAGTTGTTCTTTAGTGGATTCTGAAAAATTCGAGCTTGAAACTTTAGTGGATTCCGGAGTGGCTCATCGTCAAGAGACACGTAGGGGTTGGTTCAATTCGGGCGTGGATTCGCTAGATAATTGAGAGTATACCTATGTAATTCCTTTATATCTTCTTAGTGGATTGTTTTGTAGCTGTTGCCCGTGGTTTTTTTTATCACAATTGGAGGTGCTCCAATTGTGATTTTTTCACGTTAAAATCGTTGTGTTGATTTGTCTTTGATTGTTTGATTATGATTGTTATATACTGCTTAAAATTGATACATAATCACAAATCAATATCTAGAGAATTTCTAGATTTTTCAATAATTATTGAAAATTAATAGACATTTGAGATTGCATTATTTAGCCATTTTGATGATTGAAGCAAATGGGACTTGCATTAGGGGCAAGCATTTAAGGATCCAAAGCTACGCTTGAGCCTTCTTCTGCATATCAAGCACCTTAGCCCAAGTGGGTCGGGCAAGGATATCGGAGCACCATGAGCTGACCCGAGGACGTGACTCGATTAGCTTCTTAGCCGGTGTCCCCATAAGGCTTTGCAAGTTTGGTAAGTGAAGTAAGTCCACAATTGTGTATTTCTCAGAAGCCAAGTACTTGGACTTCTCAAGCCGAGCCTCGTACACGTCCAGAACTTTTGCCAACTCGGCTTCGGCTTCAGTCACAATGCCTTCATCTGGTGTGAAACTCTTCTTGGGCTTGACGAGTAGCTCGGAGATCAGCTTCAATGCGGGTGGCTCGAAGTGGTGGTCCTCCACGTCGATCTAGTTAGCTACCACGGCTTGTTTCTTGGCGTCCCAGTAGATTAGCTCTTCACCTTTCTTGCCATATTCATGAGCCATGCATCTTATTATTGCCCTTGATTCTGAATCAAAGTACCATTTTAGTTGTAATATATGCTAGGAAGCACGGATGCGGATACGGGATACGGATACGATATGATACGGATACGGTGATATGACAAAATTTGAAAAATTAGGATACGGGTACGGCAGGGATACGTTCGTAAAAAATATTATTTAAACAATTTTTAGTAATGCAGTATTGTAGACACCTCATTTTGACCGGCCCTAAGACTTGGGCATTTTAGTTTGACCACCCTCACCAGAAAAATCAAATTGAAATTTTAAATCCCGAAGCTCACCCATTTTGGTCAAATTAAAATGTTTTTATGTGAATTTATCATTTTGTATAATTTTATATAATTTTGTGTGTTTGTACAAATTTTTAGGTGTGTTTTTATAACATGTGATATTTGATAAAGAAAATAATAATAAAAAAATACAGAGAAGGTGCTGTTTCTGCCGGGAGATATTTGGGAGGAAGAGAAAATGTTGAATTCGGTGGATGGTGATGTTTATTGTTTTTAGCAGATTATAATTAATGGCTGCAGTGGGTGGTGGAATAAAGAGAGGTGGTCGGGGTGATAAAAATATATGTTTTTGTTTTAGAGAGGAAAAGGTTAGACCGAGAAGGTGGGTTTGTGTAGCTGTACAGCATGGGGGTGGAAGATATGTTATAAAAAAGGAAAGAAAATCAAGTAAGAGAAGACACATGCATGAGGAGGGGGGACACGGGCTTGGGGAGAAGAAAAAGAAACCCACCTCTCTCACAGCACACACCGAGGAGATGCATACACAGACAGAGCATACACAGGTTGAAGCGTGGGGGACATCATTCACACATCGCCATGCTCATACACAGTTTCACACACAACTCGCTGTCCTCTCGGCAGACCACACACCACCAATTTCATCATACACACAGACCCAACACATCACCAACACCCACACACGGGTAGAGAGAGAGAGGCACTCACACACATATGCATATACACCCATTTTGAGAGACATGATACAGGGACATTCTGCATACACTCACGGCATTGACACCTCCCATACACCCAGGCACACATCTCTCTTCTCTCTCTAGGCTACGGCACACCCAGCGACCACCATTCACAACTCTCTCTCTCTATCTACACACACCACTCACCACCTTCATCCTCATGCAACACACAGACCCACGGGAGAGGATACACACTCACACACCCACGGGATCTCTCTCTCTCACTGCCATCTCACTCTCTCCCCCGGCAAAAACCCACTGATACACTATCACCCACACCACCCACGGGTCTCTCTCCCTCCCTCACTGACCAAACCACCACATATACACTCAACACACACAAGACCCATCTCTCTCTCTTCTCTCTCTAGAGACCCACATATAACACACATACCCATCACCTCTCTCTCTAGATTGAACACCCACGGCAGACCAAAGAGAGCTCTCCTCTCACTCTCTAACACACCCACTGCCGAGCCACCCTCCCACGGCACACACACACGGGCACACACCCACTGCCGCCATCGCACACCACCACTGCTGCACACACTCACCACCACCCACGGCACTGCCATCACCATGCACACCCATGCACACACATAGAAAAAGGAGACCCAGCTCTCTCTCTCTCTAAGACACACCCATACACCCATTCAATACCCATGCACACTTAACTTCACACACCAGCCACCATCCACACCCACGGCCACACACCCACAACCGCACACCATCACTTAACTTCACACACCATACGGCTCTCTCTCCCTCTTCTCTCTCTAAGACCCTCTCTCTTTGGATCACCACCGTGGCCATCTCACCACCAACTTCACCAACCCATCACCCACACAACACACACCACACCACCCACGGGTCTCTCTCCCTCTCTTGCCTGATTTTCTAGCCTCCAACCTCTCAAGAAAGAGTTACAAGAGTGTTCATATATCTCCCTCAAATCTTCAAGTTTTGGTCCCATTTCTTCATCATCTTCAAGCTCTATCATCACCACTCCATTCCAACAGCAAGGAGGAGGATTTCAGTAGCTTAGGATCACCAATTTCAGTCCAAGAAGCAACGAAAGACTTGTCTACAAGGGTGAGTGTTCATTTCCCTCTTTTGTAGTTGATTTTTGCATCAAAATTCTAGCCTATGTGTGATCTGATTTCGGGGCTGCCATGAACTGATTTTGTACTTATTTTGAGCCCCTCTTCAACATTGAAGAAGGGCTCAACACCCTTTGGCATTTCCATATACCCCTTGCCATTATAGTCCTCTTTAGGCCCTTATTTGGTATGATTTTGTAGCCTTTTGTGCTCTTGGTTTTGGCTCTTGGTCAGAGCTAAGAGGGGTCTTATTTTGACCCCCTTTACATGTTTCATGAAGAAAATTTTGTTGTTTGGTGTATGGTTTGCATGTCTCATGATATAGCCTATTTGGAGCCTATTTTGCATGGAATTTATAGCATGTTTTTATTTTGATTTGGGGGCTGTCATCTTCGGTAAATATGCTTATTTTTAGGCCCTCTTCAATGTTGTAGAAGGAAGTTTTGTTGTTTGAGTTTTGCATATACTACCTCTCTCAATACTACTCTCTTGGCCACTAGTTTTGCATGCCATTGTTGCCTTATCTATGCTAGCTGTTGGGCCATGTTTGTTACTGAAAAATGCCATATTTGGGACTGCCTTGCTACTGGTTTGCATGTCATGATCATGTTGTGCATGTTTAGTATGGCTATAGGCCATTTCGGGTGCTTAAATTCACATTTCGGGATGATTCCATGCATTGGTTGTCATTTCGTGTCATTTCGGGGCTGTTTTCCCCTTCATTTAGCTGCTGAAATTTGGTTTGCATGCTTGCATATCATTTCCCATGTCATTTCATGCCTTAGTGCATTGCCTCGGTTTGCGTGCCCACGGGCACGCATTTCGATGCACTTCATTTTTATCCGACGGCCTCCTACGTGAGTGAGCTGAGGCTCTCCCATGTTGGTGTAAGCCCATCGCCGCATTCTGTATGCCATTTCATTCCATTTTGTCATCGCCTCGGTTTGCGTGCCTGTGGGCACGTATTCCGAGGCACCTCTGTTTTATCCGACGGCTTCTGATGTGACTGCGGCTGAGGTCCTCTCATGTTAGTGTAAGCCCAATTTGCATTTCCATCTCATTTTATCATCGCCTCGGTTTGCGTGCCCGTGTGCACGCATTTCGAGGCACTTCACTTTCGTCTCTCGGCAGCTTATGTGAGTGTGGCTGAGGCCCTCTCATGTTGGCGTAAGCCCATCATTGCATTCCGTATGCCATTTTATGCATTCCTCGGTTTGCGTGTCCAAAAGGAACGCATTTCGAGGCATCTCATTTTTATCCGCCAGCATCCTATGTGAGTGTGGCTGAGGCTCCCTCATGTTGGTATAAGCCCATCATTGCATTTCGCATGTCATTCCGTGTTTCTCGGTATGCGTGTCCGCGGGCACGCATTTCGAGGCACCTCATTTTTATCCGCCAGCATCCTATGTGAGTGTGGCTGAGGCTCCCTCATGTTGGTATAAGCCCATCATTGCATTTCGCATGTCATTCTGTGTTTCTCGGTATGCGTGTCCGCGGGCACGCATTTCGAGGCACCTCATTTTTATCATTCCGGCATCCTATGTGAGGGGGGGACTCGCACTCTCTCCCCGGTGCATTTACCGAAGATGACAGCCCCCAAATCAAAATAAAAACATGCTATAAATTCCATGCAAAATAGGCTCCAAATAGGCTATATCATGAGACATGCAAACCATACACCAAACAACAAAATTTTCTTCATGAAACATGTAAAGGGGGTCAAAATAAGACCCCTCTTAGCTCTGACCAAGAGCCAAAACCAAGAGCACAAAAGGCTACAAAATCATGCCAAATAAGGGCCTAAAGAGGACTATAATGGCAAGGGGTATATGGAAATGCCAAAGGGTGTTGAGCCCTTCTTCAATGTTGAAGAGGGGCTCAAAATAAGTACAAAATCAGTTCATGGCAGCCCCGAAATCAGATCACACATAGGCTAGAATTTTGATGCAAAAATCAACTACAAAAGAAGGAAATGAACACTCACCCTTGTAGACAAGTCTTTCGTTGCTTCTTAGACTGAAATTGGTGATCCTAAGCTACTGAAATCCTCCTCCTTGCTGTTGGAATGGAGTGGTGATGATAGAGGTTGAAGATGATGAAGAAATGGGACCAAAACTTGAAGATTTGAGGGAGATATATGAACACTCTTGTAACTCTTTCTTGAGAGGTTGGAGGCTAGAAAATCAGGCAAGGGAGAGAGACCCGTGGGTGGTGTGGTGTGTGTTGTGTGGGTGATGGGTTGGTGAAGTTGGTGGTGAGATGGCCACGGTGGTGATCCAAAGAGAGAGGGTCTTAGAGAGAGAAGAGGGAGAGAGAGCCGTATGGTGTGTGAAGTTAAGTGATGGTGTGCGGTTGTGGGTGTGTGGCCGTGGGTGTGGATGGTGGCTGGTGTGTGGAGTTAAGTGTGCATGGGTATTGAATGGGTGTATGGGTGTGTCTTAGAGAGAGAGGGATGGGTCTCCTTTTTCTATGTGTGTGCATGGGTGTGCATGGTGATGGCAGTGCCGTGGGTGGTGGTGAGTGTGTGCAGCAGTGGTGGTGTGCGATGGCGGCAGTGGGGGTGTGCCCGTGTGTGTGTGTGTGGGAGGGTGGCTCGGCAGTGGGTGTGTTAGAGAGTGAGAGGAGAGCTCTCTTTGGTCTGCCGTGGGTGTTCAATCTAGAGAGAGAGGTGATGGGTATGTGTGTTATATGTGGGTTTCTAGAGAGAGAAGAGAGAGAGATGGGTCTTGTGTGTGTTGAGTGTATATGTGGTGGTTTGGTCAGTGAGGGAGGAGAGAGACCCGTGGGTGGTGTGGGTGATAGTGTATCAGTGGGTTTTGCCGGGGAGAGAGTGAGATGGCAGTGAGAGAGAGAGATCCCGTGGGTGTGTGAGTGTGTATCCTCTCCCGTGGGTCTGTGTGTTGCATGAGGATGAAGGTGGTGAGTGGTGTGTGTAGATAGAGAGAGAGAGTTGTGAATGGTGGTCGCTGGGTGTGCCGTAGCCTAGAGAGAGAAGAGAGATGTGTGCCTGGGTGTATGGGAGGTGTCAATGCCGTGAGTGTATGCAGAATGTCCCTGTATCATGTCTCTCAAAATGGGTGTATATGCATATGTGTGTGAGTGCCTCTCTCTCTCTACCCGTGTGTGGGTGTTGGTGATGTGTTGGGTCTGTGTGTATGATGAAATTGGTGGTGTGTGGTCTGCCGAGAGGAGAGTGAGTTGTGTGTGAAACTGTGTATGAGCATGGCGATGTGTGAATGATGTCCCCCACGCTTCAACCTGTGTATGCTCTGTCTGTGTATGCATCTCCTCGGTGTGTGCTGTGAGAGAGGTGGGTTTCTTTTTCTTCTCCCCAAGCCCGTGTCCCCCCTCCTCATGCATGTGTCTTCTCTTACTTGATTTTCTTTCCTTTTCTATAACATATCTTCCACCCCCATGCTGTACAGCTACACAAACCCACCTTCTCGGTCTAACCTTTTCCTTTCTAAAACAAAAACATATATTTTCATCACCCCGACCACCTCTCTTTATTCCACCACCCACTGCACTCATTAATTATAATCTGCTAAAAACAATAAACATCACCATCCACCGAATTCAACAATTTCTCTCTCTTCCTCCCAAATATCCCCCGGCAGAAACAACACCTTCTCTGTATTTTTTTTATTATTATTTTCTTTATCAAATATCACATGTTATAAAAACACACCTAAAAATTTGTACAAACACACAAAATCATATAAAATTATACAAAATGATAAATTCACATAAAAACATTTTAATTTGACCAAAATGGGTGAGCTTCGAGATTTAAAATTTCAATTTGATTTTTCTGGTGAGGGTGGTCAAACTAAAATGCCCAAATCTTAGGGCCTGTCAAAATGGGGTGTCTACAGTTGCCCCTCTTTGACAGAGCTCGAAGTCATGAAATGACGTGAGTGAATGTCAAAGCGAGCGCACCCTTTGACAAGGCCGTAAGACTTGGGCAATCACACAAAATGCAATGCATGTGGTTGAACCCGAAGGTTGCCTACGTATCCCTTTGGAAGGAATCAAACCAGCGTAGTTCAGGGACAATATGCAAATGATATGCAAGAAGATTTTGAAAATTGGACTTACACGCTACGCGAAGCCGGTTTGTTTGAAAATTCATGATTATGTAAGAGAGGAAAGACCTCAACCAAGAGAAATCAACATCCTAACACGTCTCACGCGAAAGGAGGAAAGATGGTGTAAACGACAGGCGCACCTGATGTTTTTAACCGAGTGAATCACCAACCTAACGCGTCTCACGCAAGAGGAGAAGGGGTGGTGTAAACAGACAGGCGCACCTGCTATTATTAACCAATTGGGTGGTGTGAACAGACAGGCGCACCTACTGTTTTTAACCGATTTGGGTGGTCACGGATGCCGCTTTCCTGATCATATTTACAACTTTCCCTATTCTCCAACGGGGTGACAGACTAGGTTGGGTCAGTATCTAGAATTGAGGCGCATATAAGCTATCTCAACCTATGGGGCTGCCATACAGATTTCAAGTCGGGGATACAACCCTGGGTATTTAAACCAAACTTTAATCTCGGAAATCCCGAACCTTTTGCGTTCTAAGCATTGCCATTCGAACTCTAGTTTTCACCGTCGCAGTTGGTCTCCTAGGAACTCATTGCAATCACAAGCAGGTGACTATACCAGACCACCTAAAGTCGTTCGGGCACGACAAACACCAAAGGAATTGCACCTTTATGGGATTTAAGGTCTCCTAGACCGTAAAAGAATGGGGTTACATCGATACGAGATACCGCATAACCGAAAAGAGGGTTAGATCGCATCATTGTATACCGCATAACCGGCTGAGGGTAACTCGGGATCCAAACGCGTCTCACGTGAGAGGAGGAATAGTGGTGTAACCAACAGACGTATCTCAACGTATTTCATACGGAGAGGGGGAAGGCTTTAACCAGGGGGAATGATGGTGTAACCAACAGGCGTCTCTCAACGTATTTCATACGGAGAGAAGGAAGGTTTTAACCGAGAGAACAATGGTGTAACCAACAGGCGTATCTCAACGTATTTCATACGGAGAGAGGGAAGGTTTTAACCAAGAGAACAATGGTGTAACCAACAAGCGTATCTCAACGTATTTCATACGGAGAGAGGGAAGGTTTTAACCGAGAGAACAATGGTGTAACCAACAAGCGTATCTCAACGTATTTCATACGGAGAGAAGGAAGGTTTTAACCAAGAGAACAATGGTGTAACCAACAAGCGTATCTCAACGTATTTCATACGGAGAGAGGGAAGGTTTTAACCGGGAGAACAATGGTGTAACCAACAAGCGTATCTCAACGTATTTCATACGGAGAGAGGGAAGGTTTTAACCAAGAGAACAATGGTGTAACCAACAAGCGTATCTCAACGTATTTCATACGGAGAGAGGGAAGGTTTTAACCAAGAGAACAATGGTGTAACCAACAAGCGTATCTCAACGTATTTCATACGGAGAGAGGGAAGGTTTTAACCGGGAGAACAATGGTGATCGCCATTACGGCGAGACATGAAACGATCAACACAGTATTCTATCCACTTTGAGCACACAGTTCGGATTGATGGTGAACATACGGCACACACTGACTAAGAGTAGAACACACAGCCCAAACTCTGATTTTCTGAACACTCAGCCCAAATGATGTGAACACACAACCCACTGTTGAGAGTAGAACACACAGCCCTAATTTACATGCTGCATCTGCATCTGGCTTTCATACTTGAACTGATGTGTTGAACTTTTTTGTTTTCAGATGCCTCCGGTGTATGCTCATCCACGGGCCAGGCCACCCGGGCCTTCTAGGGGAAGTGGGCCATCCAGGCCTTTCCACGGTGCTGAGGCCATCTGGGCCTTTTCGGGGAGCTGGGCCATCCAGGCCTTTTCGAGGGGCTCGGGGAGGGTCCTCTCGCCGACGCAGGGCGCACGTCGTAGAGGTGGAGTCTGATGAGGACGAGGAGGAGGAGGTTGCAGACCGTCAGTCGGAGACATCTGCTGAGGAGGAGGATTCCGAGGATGACAGTTCTGACCCTGATGGTGATGGAGGTGCAGAGGCTATATCGCAGAAGAGGGTGAAGAGGGCCTCTTATTCTCGCTCCCGAGAGTTTTGATGTTGCGATTCCCTGCTTTATTTACCTTTTGCTAGTAGTTCGTAGCACATTGCACATTATTAGGCAGTTTTATTTTCTGTAAAACTTGTGCCCTCTGTTTGTAAGGTGTTGTAACATGATGGAATGAAACAGCTTTTGAAAAAGTGTTGTTTTTTAAATTCTTGGCATCATATCGCATCATTTTGCACAAAAATGGGATTGAATGGAAATGTGCACTATGTATTTACCAGGTCAGGTAATGAACCGACGCAACAAACTTGACAACTTAACTTACCAAGAGGTAACAAAATTTTAGCAAATTTACAACTCGATAAGCAAAACAACAATGATGTTGACTCGGTAAACAGGACTCAACCAAAATTGCTAAAACGAAGAGCAACAGCTCGAAACACAAAATACGACAGCTCGACAATACTTACAACTCGTTAAACAAAACAACAACTTGATAAGCAAAATGGGCGTGATGCCGCCAAAAAAAAAAAAAAAAAAAAAAAATCACCATCGGAGGGCATTGGAAGTGGCGGCATTCCCCAAATTCTCAGCATGTTTAACTTCTAAATAGCTAATGGAGCAAGAGGGAAGACCCTCGGTCATGAGGAAAGGACACTGGCCTCGAGAAATGGCCATCAGCCAACAGATTTGACCAATCGACCAAAAGTTGATATCTATCCTCCACTCACACCTTGTTCCCTACAAAAGCCACCAGAATGTTGACACTTGTCCTCCACTCACACCTTATCCCCTACAAAAACCACCAGAATGTTGACACTTGTCTTCCACTCACACCTTATCCCCTACAAAAACCTCCAGAATGTTGACACTTGTCTTCCACTCACACCTTATCCCCTACAAAAACCACCAGAATGTTGACACTTGTCTTCCACTCACACCTTATCCCCTACAAAAACCTCCAGAATGTTGACACTTGTCTTCCACTCACACCTTATCCCCTACAAAAACCACCAGAATGTTGACACTTGTCTTCCACTCACACCTTATCCCCTACAAAAACCACCAGAATGTTGACACTTGTCCTCTGAATAGTGTTTTACTCCCCTATAAAAGCCCCAACCTTGGAACTCATTCATTTCATCATTGCTCCTTGCAAGAATGGAAGCATTTCTCATAGAAAATCTCACATCTTGGATCTCTTCTCTAGATGGCTCGGAAAAGTTGAACTTCCGGGGTTTTGGCTTGAATGCACTATTCACGCTGAGCCGGACTCGACTGCACCTTCCTTTCCTCCATGCCGCGGCGAGGTTTTGGAACCCGGTAACGCATGTCTTCAGCTTCGGAGGGCAAGAGGTATGTCCTACTTTTGAAGATTTTCAAGTTTTGATAGAATCCGATCGCGGCGAGGAAATCTTGCCCCAACTCAATTTTGGCTATGCTCAAACCTTAGGGCGGATGTGTGAGCTCAACGCGCATGATGCTCGATCCCTGATTTGTAACGGAACGTTGGATATCCCAAGCCTGATTTACCGATTCTCCGATGCTGGTGACCGCAGCGACCGTCATTGGCAAGGTTTCCGACAACATGCCCTCTGCTTGTGCATGTTATCTCATTTTCTATTTGTCTCGGGCTCCGGAGGAGTTAGCATCCGTTTGATTGACGTCGCTCAAGGCTTAAGGGAAGGAAAGAGCTGTATCGCCATGACATTGGCTGAGACACTGATGGGCTTGGACGCTTTCTACCGTCGGGAGACAACCAGGTTTGCAGGGAGCCCACTACTGCTGCAGGTAATGTTTCCCACCCAAGCTCACATATGTACTTCCTCACATCACTCGGCCCTCAGGCTCGATTTTTTTCTCATAAAACCCTTGTTTTACTTTTCTCTCATCGCACACCTCTCTGTTCTTCAATCTCTCATTTTTCATCCCTCCCCAGGTATGGTTGATGGACAGATTGCAGGTCGTAGAGTCTTGTCCAGCCTACTCAGCCCGCGGTTACTTCTTCCGTCAACGTCTGGTTGATGCACTTGACGAGGGGTGGTGGTTCAACTGGATGTGCAGCTTGTCTGCGGACCGCATTGCTTGGCGGTGCCCTTGGCTCAACCTACAGGCAATGAGTTCTGATGTCGTGAGCCGGGATCCGATTGATCGGCTTGACACACTGCGTGTTCTATTTTTCATTCCGTATCCTGCGTCAATTCGGCCATGATCAGACTTGCCCACCAGAGGGGATGGAGTATCCGGCTACATTCCCGGTTCGGGGCGCACAGCTGACTCGGCAGGCTATCTCGTGGAGAAATAGAGAGCTCCTGTCCCCTGTTCCCACTTTCAGTTGCATTCTGTCTGATGAGTGCTGGGATTGGCTTAATGAGGAGGCACAGGTTGGGCCAAGCTTGGCGTCAGAGGCTTCGACTAGCTCAGGGAGGGGGCGCAGGGACACCTGACTTGGCCATGCCCCAGATTTATTGCTTTATTAGCACTTTCAAGTTTTCTTTATGAATGTAATAAAAAGCAACCTCAATTGTATGCAAGAGCCAGAGAACTCTGTTTTGAAATCAATGAAATTGAAGGTTGCGGGTACTGAAAATTTTCCGCTTTGGTCCAAAAATGGTCTAAGTTGCAAAAAAAATAATTTGAACAAAGTCAACTTTTATTAAAACTTTTCAAAACTATTTTCGATATGGATCAGAACTGGATACGCCTGAGGTCTGTCACTGAGATGCACAACATCGGATCCTAGCAACTGGAAAGTTGCCCCTAGTTTGAAAGATGCCTCGGCAATTCCTGGCAACAGAAAGTTGCCCCTAGTCTGAATAGCACTGTACCGGAGATCACGGTAAATGCTAATGGATAGAGATGACTGAGATGATCAAATGGATAAAGTTGATCGGGGAAAAGATTGTGGCTGAACTTCAGGATGAAGCTGCCTACGTATCCCAAAGATGGGAATCAAGCCTTACGTAGTTCAGGCTCAGGTTATTTCGGGTATTTTTACTCTCCTTTGCTCTAACTTTTGCCAAGGCCGCCTTTTGCGGGTTTTCAACCTTGAGCCTCAGTTTTTATGATTTCAAATTTTCTATGCTCTGAGTTTTGCCTAGGTCGCCCTTTCGGGTTTTCGGCCTAGCGAGCCTCTCAGGGGTAGTATTTCTTCAACTTGTCCATGTTGATCGGTTGGGAAAACTCTAAGCCATCTAGATCCATCAGAACCACAGCTCACGACCAGATAGACTTGATGATGTAGGGACCAGTCCAATTAGGTCTGAACTTGCCCCTTGGGTCGTGGATGGGGGCTCGATTGTCCTTGAGCACCAAATCTCCTTCCTTTAAATTCCTGGACTTAACCTTCTTGTTGAAAGCCCGGGCAATTCTGCGCCGATATCCTTGGACGTGGTACAGTGCCTTCAGTCTTCTTTCATCGAAAAGCATGAGTTCCTCAAACCTGCTCTGCTGCCAATCCGCCTCGGCTATTTGGCACTCAGCCAATACTCGTAATGACGGAACCTCAATCTCAATAGGCAGAACGGCCTCCATCCCATAAACTAATGAATATGGAGTCGCTCCAGTAGAAGTTCTGATTGAAGTTCGGTAGCCCCACAGAGCAAATGGCAGCTTATCTGGCCAGTCCCGATAGGTTTCTACCATCTTCTGTAGTATGCGCTTAATATTCTTGTTGGCGGCCTCAACTGCCCCGTTGGTCTGCGGCCGATAGGTAGACGACTTATGAAAAGCCACATTGTATTTTTCCAACAAATCAATCACCTCCTTCTTGAAGTGGGAACCATTATCTGAAATTATTTCGTTTGGGACCCCGTAGCGGCAGATGATGTGGTTTCTGATGAATTTTGCAACATGCGAAGCCTTCAACACCGCATAGGACTGGGCTTCAACCCACTTTGTAAAATAATCTATCGCTACTAAGATGAACTCATGCCCATTCGACCCCTTTGGCGTGGTGACCAATTACATCAATTCCCGGTGAAGCGGCCATGGCGAAGTCATGTTGTACAACTTTGTGGCGGGATGTTCATGCGATTTGCATGAATCTGACATTTGTGGCATCGCCGGACAAAACCAATACAATCCTCTTCCATGGTGGACCAATAATAACCCTGTCTGAGAATCTTCCGTGCCAGCATTACTCCATTCATGTGCGCTCCACATTCTCCTCCATGGATGGCTTCCATTAGACGTTTTGACTCTTGGCATCAACACGCTTTGTGCATTCCCGGATGACCCGTTTATCTGATTTACCCCGAGATGATGATGAATCGCCATTCTTCTGATTGCCCTCTTGTCTTTGGCATTTACCCCCGGTGGGTATGCTTCATTTTCTAAGAAATTCCAAATGTCGTAATACTAGGGGTTTTCGTCCTGAACTTCGTCTATGGCAGCGATCGACTCATAGGCAGGTGCAAATTTGTGGTCAATGATGACTGGACGCATCCGGACACCAAACGGGATGTCTATCATGGAAGATAGAGTTGCTAAAGAATCTGCGAACCTGTTGTTCTCTCTTGGAAGATGAGCAAAGTTTAGCTTCTCAAACCGAGGAATTAACAAGTCCAAGGTTTGATGATACATCATCATCTTCTCTTCTTTGACTTTCCAGTCTCCCTTTGCTTGAGACACAACAAGGTTCGAGTCCCCAATGACGTCCATCCGTCTTGCCCCTAGTTCCAAGGCTGCTTCTAGACCAGTAATGCATGCCTCATATTCTGCTTCGTTGTTCGAGACTTTGAACCGGAGTTTGAAGGCTAAGGGGATACGGGATTTGTCAGGTGCTATCAGCAACACTCCTATCCCATACCCATATTGATTTGATGCTCCGTCAAAGTACATCGTCCAAAATTCGTCGTCGATATGCAAAATGGCTTCATCTGGGAATAGGTATTCAACTGCTTCATCCCCCTCAACCGGGTGGTCGGCAAGGAACTCTGCTACTGCTCTTCCTTTCACTGACTTGCGTGTCACGTACGTGAGATCAAATTCGGAGAAACAAAGACAACCGAGCTAGCCTACCCGTAAGTGCTGGTTTCTCGAAAAGATATTTGATGGGATCTAGTCGTGAAACCAATATTACAGAGTGAGCTAACAGGTAGTGCCGCAGCTTCCTGGTAGCCCATACCAAAGCTAAGCAAGCCTTCTCCAGCGGTGTATATCGGGTCTCGTACTCTAGCATCTTCTTGCTCAAATAGTAGATGGCTTTCTCTACCTTGTCTTCTGATTCTTGCGCAAGCATGCAACCCATTGTAGTCTCAGTCACTGACAGATACAAAATCAACGGCCTCCCCGGTTCCGGTGGTGACAAAACGGGCGGGCTCTGTAGATATTCTTTAATCTGTTCAAATGCAGCTTGACATCGGCCGTCCCATTGGAACTTCTTTCCTTTCTTCAGGAGACCAAAAAGTGGTTCACAAGTCAAGGTTAATTTTGAGATAAACCGTCTTATGAATTGCACTTTACCCAGAAAGCCTCGCACCTCCTTTTCAGTCCTTGGTGGGGGCATTTCTAGGATGGCCTTGATTTTGGAAGGGTCGACTTCGATGCCTCTTTGTGTAATCAGAAACCCCAGCATTTTTCCCGCTGTAACACCGAATGTACATTTTTGAGGGTTTAGCCGCAACCGGAATTCCCTGATCCTTTGAAAGAACTTTTGCAAGGCGGTGTAGTGGCCCTCTCTGTCTTTAGACTTGACAATCATGTCGTCCACGTACACCTCAACCTCTTTGTGGATCATATCATGTAGTATTGTGGTCGCGGCCCGTTGATAAGTAGCTCCAGCGTTCTTCAACCCAAACGGCATTACCCTGTAGCAGTATGTTCCCCACGGGGTGGTGAATGCAGTCTTCTCCTGGTCTTCGGGTGCCATCACTATCTGGTTGTATCCTGAAAAACCATCCATGAACGAGAGCAAAGCGTGCCCTGCTGTGAAATCTACCAACTCATCGATGTGTGGCAAGGGAAAGTCGTCCTTCGGGCTAGCTCTGTTCAAATCCCTGAAATCTACACACACCCGGATCCTGCCATCTTTCTTCGGTACCGGAACAATATTGGCCAACCAAGTCGGATATTCAGATACCAAAGAGAAGCTGCGTCGATTTGTAGTGACCTCTTCCTTAATCTTGAGAGCCCGATCTGGCGGATCCTCCTCGATTCGCTTGTGGTCGGGCCTCGGGGTCAAGGGGATCCGTCTTTGTACAATCTCAGGATCGATTCCAGGCATGTCTTCGTAGGACCACACGAAAACATCCTTGAAATCTTTTAATAAAGCGACTAAGCGCTTGCGTTCCTCCGAAGACAACGTGGACCCGATCTGGACCAGCCGCGGGTCCTCCTCGATCTAATGTTCACGGTAATGATTTCATCCATTAATGGTTTAACAAATCTCTCTTGCTCTTGCTCAATTAAACGTTGTAAAATCGGAGGAATTTCGTCCTCGTCGTTTTTATCAAAGTTTTGAAAGTCTGAATTAATGCAATAAATCAAAGGCACGTAAAAAGTACTGAAACCCAGATATTTCCTTCTCATTAGGCACATCTAAATCGATTCGCCGGTTACAACAGACTCAAATGAAAAGGAAAAAACGACCTAAACAGATCGTGGCATCCGGGTTAACATCCCCAAGATCACCAGACTCATACTCAGTCGAGCTGGAATCTGATTCCGACTCACATGACTCGGTGGAATCAGACTCCGGCTCACTACCTGACCCGGTACTGCTGGATAGAAATCCCTCCTCGTATTGCCAAGTGAGAGGGGGTGCGATTGATGCATCCAAGATAGCTGCTGGTAGGCTTACAGCCGTTTCATCCCCAATCATGGAAACCGCGAAGTTATCCCCCAAGCACTCTTGGTCGATCGGAGGATCAGAGAGAACATGCAGTGCTACCCCATTTCAAATTCAGCCCTCGGGATCCTTTGCTTTATCTTGCTCGACCTCGGTCAATGGGTGCATGCTTTCTGTGCAACGCGTCATCTCCGGGTAATTGCAAGTCGAAGAAGATTTGGCTTTGGCGCTTCTTCTCGCGTTTATCCACGGCTCTGGGAAGCCACAAAATGGAAAGTCTTCCCCTCGGACGGCGTCCGATTCAGTCTCTGGATGGGCCTGTGTATTAATTCAAAAGGCTTCCCAGCCTGCTTTGCTCTGGCTCTTCCGGCCATTTCCTTTCCCTTTCTCACCCAGTTCTCTTTGGTGGGCAGATAACCCAATCCAAAGGTATGCGGGTTGTGTGGCACTTCGGCCAATGCAGCAACGCCTTTCCTGCCACTTCTTCCTAATCCCATCCCCGGGATATGTTGTAGCTTGTTCATGAGGTACACGGATTGAGCACTGACGTACATACCTTCATTCACAGCCATGATATTCTGCACTACCCGGGCTTCTGCCAAAGTGAACCCTGATAAAAACACATCCTCCGCACCGTGTTCGATTTCCAAAACCGGTGTAGACACTTCCGGCGGGGGATGGATCGATGAATTTCCGAAGACAATGGCTACTCCCTTTCCATAGGGGTATTTCACCATCTGATGTAGAGTAGAAGAGACTGCCTTTACTTGGTGCAACCACGGCCGCCCCAAGAGTAGGTTGAAGGTTGCAGGAACATCCAAGACATGAAATTCAATATTGTGTTGTCCTGGACCAACCTTTGTCTGAATCTTAACAGTCCCCATCACCTCTCTGCTGGTATTGTCGTATGCCCTGATCACCTGGGTAGTTGGAACGAAGTCCCCGGGCTTCAACCCGACAGGTGCATCTGTTGATACAGGCGGAACATTTATGGCAGACCCGGTATCAACAAGTACCACCGGTATCCACTTGTCTCTACATTCCACGGAAATGTAGAGAGGTTTGTTATGATTTGTGCCCTCAGGCGGTAGTTCCTTGTCTGAAAAGGTTATCGTCGGGGAACCTCCTCCCGGGAAAACCAGCCCAACCAGTTGCTCTGGCGTAGTCTCGATAGAGAGTTTGGCCTTGTCCATAGCAGATAGGACGGCCTGTCTGTGCACCCTCGACGCCATAAGCAGTCCCCAGATGGAGATGTCTGCTTGTATCTTTTTCAATTGTTTAAGCACAGCTTCTTCTTCAATTTGTTTCTCTTTCTGTTTCTCGGCCTTTTTATCTTTCCCTGATGCCTCGGGTTGGTCCAAGTGTGGGGGCTTAAAGTACCGCCCACTTCTAGTCATGTGGTCCACCTCATCGAGGTACCAGGTGCCATCTGGTTGGTTGCCTACCCAGTCTTCATCTGTGTGGGCAAGACATAAATCTTCGTCTTCCCACCACATCCCGTTAGCGTTCAACAGACACCTATCTGGTTCCGGCAAGTTTATACTCTCGATACTTTCATCCCACATGCTCACAGCATTTTCAGTCTTCGTGCTCACAGCACTCTCAATCCCCTCATGGGCTTTGGCTTTCCGGATCCTCTCAGAATCCCAATTCTTGTCTTGTTCCGCCTGTGTCAGCGCGGCTTTCTCCGTATTCACAATGTCTTGGTTCTGAGCGAAATTCTTTGTACCGGCACTCTCCGGCAATGTACTCTGACTTTCGGCCCTTCCGGCCATCACTGATACCTCCACCCCTGCCGGGCTCTGCTCTGGTTGAAATTCCGCAATATTTGGTTGATCATCCAGCCACCCAGTGGCCTCTGCCGACTCCTCATATTCAAACCAGTTGATTGTCGCATCCCCTGATTCTTGGTCGTTGAAGAACTGGAGGTTGGCAAAGTCCTCCTCCACTGTTGTCAGATCATCTTCCCCTTGTTCAAGTCTGTCCCCGTGAATCACACACAGTTCAGCTTTTTCTGGCAGTCCCACATTCGGCTCAGACTGGCCCACTGATAAGATGTATTTGCTCGGATCATAGGCTTTCTCAGTAAAGTTCCCAGACTGTTCCATCCCAGACTCAACCGTTCTGCTTTCTCCAGGAACCTGCCCCGTTCCCTCTTCGGTGGTCACCACCGTTGGTTTAGATTGGGTTGTGAAGGCGTCCAACATGCACAAGTCAGTGCAGTCAGGAAGGATCACCTCCGGCTTGGGCAGGTGGGAGAGAGTAATATAGATACTGGGGTCGTAAGACACGTCCCCAACTTGGATGAGATTGATCCTTTTGGGCGGTGGATTTTGGTTGTGTGTGGGGAGTGGGTTGGTTGTGACGTTGGGTCTTTCTGGAGGTAAGATGATATTTTTGTCAAAAAGGTCCTGAATTTCATGGCGCAGTCGGAAGCATTGGTCTGTATCATGGCCATGCTGCTGGTGGTATGCACAGTACTTGGCTGGGTTGTGGGAGGGGGGAAGGGGATTTGGTAATGGCCTCGGCTCTAGGGGTTTCAAATGCCCCTTCTTGATTAGAACTCCGAGAGCCTTGGACAAAGGCATGTATAGTGGAGTGAAGGTTCTTTAGCCTCGGGGTTGGAATCTGTTTGGCTGGGTACTACTTCCGGATGCACCGGAGAAGGGTGTGGCAGCCATGGGTCTTGGAAGGGGAGGGGGGATGGTGGTGACCACGCTAACCTCCGAAGTTCTTGCATTTGCAGCGCCACTGGTCGAGATTGCATTATTGTGGTTGAATGTTCTCATTTGCTCCCTATCTTGGTCCGGGAAAAGGCCCTGTTTCATGGCATCCTCGATTTGCATCCCCATCTCATGTAACTCTGCAAAGGTGGGAAAGGAGATCAAGATCATTTTCAGCATCAACTTCGGGTGGAGATTGCGCACAATCATCCTGATCTGGTCCTTATCGGTGGGCCTCAAAGTCATCATCGATGCCTTTGCCCTCCACCGAGTCACGAAATCGGAGAAAGATTCCTTGGGTTCTTGCCTCGTTGTTTCGAGATCACGAGTTGTAATCTCGATTTGGGTGTTGTACGAATACTGTGCAACGAAGGCCTCAGCCAATTCATCCCAATTCCTTTTGACCTCATCTTCTAGTTTCGCGTACCAATTGGAAGCAATCCCTGACAAGGTTCGGCCGAATAGTCAAAGTTTTTGTGATCTGGTTAAGCCCATCGGTCGCAGCACATCTGAAAATAGCCGAAGATGAACCATGGGGTCCTCAGATCCATTGAAGCGATCGATCTGCGGCATTTTGAACCGGTCGGGCAATGTCACCGCTACATCAGTATAGCCGTCTCCGAGGTCCGGCATGGCGTTCACCCCTTGGGATTTCTTAAAAAGCTTCTCC
The DNA here is from genome assembly GCA_025200525.1 of Camellia lanceoleosa. Taxonomy (NCBI): domain Eukaryota; kingdom Viridiplantae; phylum Streptophyta; class Magnoliopsida; order Ericales; family Theaceae; genus Camellia; species Camellia lanceoleosa. The sequence goes on from CM045768.1 coordinate 12,500,575, forward strand.
AACTTGCTTAATTTCAGAGCTGTATGGTCTACCTCGAACTCAAAAGTCGGGTGATTGGATATATATTCGCCTGGGACAGTTGAGGCGGAAGTGGGCCGGACCTGGCCCCGTTAAAAGCCCAGTGTCCTCCTGAGCATTCTGGATATCGGGCAGGGGGTTCTGGATGTTCGGGAGGGTATTCTGGGGGTTTGGCACACATTACGAGTTGGCAAGACATCTTTGAAGTAGGTGCTGCTTTCGAACGGAGCCCTAGAGGAGGAATGTATGGGAAGCGACGCCAGCGTTCTGCTTTATTGCTGGTGATCGATTCACTGTTGGGCCATGACGTGGCTCTTTGTTTAGAAAATTCCGCCTGGCGGATGGCATCCTCCTGCATCAATCTCATGCTCTCTTGCATTTGGCGATCATTGCCTCTATCCGGATGTATTCTATTTCCATCTGAATGATCGGTAAATGTATTCGTATGGAAGCAGGAATCTCTGCTGACTACTGCTAAAATGCAATCTTGTCCGGTAATCCTCGCTCGACAAACTCGCCTCGCCTTCTTCTAGCAATCGGGTAGAGATCAAACACAGGATGTCGTCGGCAAGATCCTCGGATCGAGTGAGCGACGACTCGTGTCCAAAGTGCTTGGGGAATATCTGGCGGTTTGGAAGCAATCGTGCTAAAACCCTCCTAGCAAAAGATAAATAAAGCAGAAAGAAATAAATAACCGAAATAAAGCAGGCAAAGATAACGGCTTAAATTGAATACACCACACATCGGGTATACAACAACACACAGTTGGTAGTGGCTATACATCGTCCTCAAACATCGTCAATATCCTCAGTATCACTCCTCAAATCGAATCGATACCCAGATACACGATTCTCAAACCACTAAGTGATGCCCGCAGGCGTAAAGTCCATACACATAGATGATGAATCGATGCTCCAAAACTCATAAACTGATGCCCGCAGGCCTGATGCTGAAAACTCAAGTGATACATACATTCCCTGTGGAGACGCACTTCAACAAGCACATAACAGATAAGTGAGAGCCAAAACACCCCTATGTTGGGGTAGGGTTTCCCTGTCCTATTTTTGTCAGGAGCTAGGGTTTCACTATGCACGCAGCGGTTTCAAACAAGCTATAAACGGGTAAGCAACCTGTCCTAGTTTGGAATAGTCACTATGGATCCGAATATGCACTAGGTCGAATGGTCAAAAAGGGTGCCCCGGTAAAACCGGGATTTGTGTTCCCATGCTGTCAGAGCCCATAGCCGATCAGCCTTATGGTCATGACTTGACAAGACAAGCCTCCGGCAAATCGTTCGGGAATGGCATATGGAAAACACGGTGTCCTAGGCGCACCAATGCAAATGCAATGCAAAGAAACATACAAGTGTAATCAAAATCAGATATCACGAGTTCGAGTCAAGTTCTCTAAGTCCCCAGCAGAGTCGCCAGAAACTGTAGACGTCCCCGAACGCGATCCCGGGGAGAGAGTGCAAGTCCCCCCCCGGCTAAGAGGGGTCTTATTTTGACCCCCTTTACATGTTTCATGAAGAAAGTTTTGTTGTTTGGTGTATGGTTTGCATGTCTCATGATATAGCCTATTTGGAGCCTATTTTGCATGGAATTTATAGCATGTTTTTATTTTGATTTGGGGGCTGTCATCTTCGGTAAATATGCTTATTTTTAGGCCCTCTTCAATGTTGTAGAAGGAAGTTTTGTTGTTTGAGTTTTGCATATACTACCTCTCTCAATACTACTCTCTTGGCCACTAGTTTTGCATGCCATTGTTGCCTTATCTATGCTAGCTGTTGGGCCATGTTTGTTACTGAAAAATGCCATATTTGGGACTGCCTTGCTCTTGGTTTGCATGTCATGATCATGTTGTGCATGTTTAGTATGGCTATAGGCCATTTCGGTGCTTAAATTCACATTTGGATGATTCCATGCATTGGTTGTCATTTCGTGTCATTTAATTTGTTTTCCCCTTCATTTAGCTGCTAAAATTTGGTTTGCTTGCTTGCATATCATTTCCCATGTCATTTCATGCCTTAGTGCATTGCCTCGGTTTGCGTGCCCACGGGCACGCATTTCGATGCACTTCATTTTTATCCGACGGCCTCCTACGTGAGTGAGCTGAGGCTCTCCCATGTTGGTGTAAGCCCATCGCCGCATTCCGTATGCCATTTCATTCCATTTTGTCATCGCCTCGGTTTGCGTGCCTGTAGGCACGTATTCCGAGGCACCTCTGTTTTATCCGACGGCTTCTGATGTGAGTGCGGCTGAGGTCCTCTCATGTTAGTGTAAGCCCAATTTGCATTTCCATCTCATTTTATCATCGCCTCGGTTTGCGTGCCCGTGTGCATGCATTTCGAGGCACTTCACTTTCGTCTCTCGGCAGCTTATGTGAGTGTGGCTGAGACCCTCTCATGTTGGCGTAAGCCCATCATTGCATTCCGTATGCCATTTTATGTATTCCTCGATTTGCGTGTCCGCGGGCACGCATTTCGAGGCATCTCATTTTTATCCGCCAGCATCCTATGTGAGTGTGGCTGAGGCTCCCTCATGTTGGTATAAGCCCATCATTGCATTTCGCATGTCATTCCGTGTTTCATTATGCGTGTCATGCACGCATTTCGAGGCACCTCATTTTTATCATTCCGGCATCCTATGTGAGTGTGGCTGAGGCTCCCTCATGTTGGTATAAGCCCATCATTGCATTTCGGATGTCATTCCGCATTCCTCGGTTTGCGTGCCTGTGAGCACACATTTCGAGACATCTCATTTTCATAGCATTGCGCATGCTAGGTTGTATATTAGTTGCATTTCATGCATATCATGCATATTGCACGGGAAACGAGGCGCGTTTTGTACTCCGATAACGGAACGGGCCTCAATTCCCAAGTCACCGACACTTCGGATTACTCGTGATGGAGTTAGGTTTCGTTGTCGCATTCATATGCATTCATCCTATATTGAGTTGTGCAATTCGGCTCCTCGGCCATCATGCATCGATATGCGTGATTGATGGCACGAGGATCGAGGCATGAATATTTTTGTGAAATACATTGCTATGCCCTTTTCACGCTCTCTGCAAAAAGAAATGAAGAATCAACAAATTTCCGTAGTCCGCACGATTTGAGACACGGTGCAAACAGAGGCTAATTGGGGCATCCTGGATTTCCGCTACGGCCGGCATACATCATTCATCAACAAATAGCGCATCCTCGCTTGCACGCCATTCTACGATTTTCTTGTTTAATTTGTCAATTAATTAGGAATTTGTATATTATTTGATGTATATTTGATTTGTAATATTCTTTTATTCGATATTATTTATTCGGACCCTCTGTGAGAACACAATGTAATAAGGGTGCGTGTGTGTGTGCATGTCTTCCAACCCCCCTTTCTTTCTCCCTTTTATTTACCTGCTTATGTTGGTTAGATTAGGGCATATTTCAATTAGCATACAGTATGATAGCATGCTTGCATTCATTCATTCATCTGCGTGCATGCACTGCTCGCATCATACAAACTGCATTGTATTTCAATTTCCAAGTTGAATACTTGTTAGTTGTAGCATTTCATATGCCATGTTTAGAATAGCCGAGCCTGCCATAGTTGCCTTTTTCATGTGTTACATTAGACAATTCTGTATTCTTAGGATCATGCATGATTTCTAATAAATTGCATTTTGGCTCGAGTACTCGGTGAGTTTTATGCTTTAGCATCCTTGCATGCGTGTGAGTGTTGCCATGATAGCATGCTTGCCATGAGGCTATTTGCTTATGTGATATAACCTCGAATGCTGTGGGTGAAGGTTGGGTTATCTGAATTGGAGCAATGCATCAATGTTTGTTTTAAGCCCACTAAATAGTGGCAAAATCACATCATGTTTTCTAAGCCCACGAGGGTGGCAAATCCGTCTTAGCCTACTGCGGGTAGCACCATCAAACCATTTTCAAACAAACAAACACGAAGTGATTTGTTCTAATTGACGGAAGTCTATACTTATTTGTCTGCATCACATAGTAACCTAGGCTAATAACCGGAATAAGAACACACAATGTTTTCAAATCTGAGATATCATGGTTAGTAGAGGCCGGTCTTTGGATGGCGAAGGGGTGCTCACGGTGACCTTTCCCTAATCGTACCCAAGTTCGAGCCGAGGCAACTTTGGTGATGACGGACACGTGGCCTTTGGCACCGAGTCAGGGTTTCCTAAATTTCCCAAAAATAAAAAAATATTTAGGTGGCGACTCTGTATCTGGCAAAGCAGTCCATGTTTGGCACTTCTTTCAAAATCGATTTTCTCAAAAGCGACTTTGGGATTTGGACTCTTTGGTTCAAGATTAAGAACCGTGACATTTGAGTCCTTGAACTGTGGTGACCCAATATCGAACCAGAACGGGGGGAACTCGCACTCTCTCCCCGGGATCGCGTTCGGGGACGTCTACAAGTATGCATAAAAATAAAACCTAAAGCAAAAGACAACTTGATAAAGAAAAAAGATTCCTATAAAATTAATTGTCTTCAAGGTCAATAGCTTCAACTTGTTTCCCTTCATTATTGAATATCACAAGATCTTAGCTAAAGCCAAAAAACCATTCTTAAATAAAAATTTCAGCAAATATACTTTTTTAAGTCATCAATGATAGCCTAGGAAGCACGGATACGAATATGGTGATATGGGGATGTGGATATGGCGATATGTCAAAATTTGAAAAAGTACGATACGGGTACAGCGGGGATACATTCATAATTTTTTTTTTTTTTTAATAATGTAATATGCATGAAAATAAAACTTAAAGTAAATTAATAAATAAAGAGAGTGATTCCTATTAACCTAAAAGTGCTCAAACATTCATAAAACATCCAAAACTAAAAGCAAAAGCAAATGCAAATGCAAATTAAACATGATCCTTACATGCCAATACTAAAAAAAGTATGAGAGCAGAGAGAAGAAACGTGAGAGAGTGAGAAAGCGAGAGAGAAGTGAGAGAGACAACAAGGATACATCAATTTGACAAATTCTATTACTTTAACTCTCACTATATTCCTCTTATCAAAAAACTAAACAAAATATTATAAGTAATATATAACTTCGAGTATCCGATACTTCAAAATTAATAAAAAATTAATTAAGAAGTATCAGATACTTTTAAGAAGTATCGAATCACGTATCATGAGTATCAGGAATATCGGTATCCGATAAGTATCCGATACGGATACGTCACCCTTTTTAAAGTATCCGTGCTTCATAGAATATATATAAGGGTTTTATTTGGGAGCTCGAATCCCTTGCACCGAATCCCCCGAAAATTCCATTTTGGGTAAAAAAAAAAAATACAAGGCAAAAAAAAAAAAAAAAAAAAAAAAACAATTTACCTAAAATAGATATTAGGGGTATTCTGTGCACAAATATTAGGGGCACAAATCATTTCTCTATATATAATTATGAATATACACTTCTTTTACAGTTTACAATATCAGATCACAGAACCGATATAACTTTTTTATATGAGTGGGAATTTCATATTTTGTATAAGAAGATTGTACTTTTATTCTGTGATTGAATTTTTAAAATTATTTGAATAATATTTGATACCTCCCCCAAATTATGACCTTTGATTTATTAAAGAAAAAAAAAAATCTTCCTTCACTCAAATTAAAGGTGTCATGGCTTGGAAACAGCTAATTTTGTTAACTATCTCATGCAAATTATTTAGTACTATTGAAGTGTGTGATTTTTTAATTTAATAATTGTTGGTCCAGATAATATAGGATTTATCAATTTTATGTTGTTTTATTAGAGACAACATGAGATGCAACCAACATAGTAGGTGTTTGGTCTTAGTTAATTAATTTTTTAAAAAATCAATAATTATTATGTAACTGTTCAAGTAATTAAAAATAAATTTAGGAATTATAATTTGGGAGTATCAAACATATTTTTCACAAATAGTAGGGTCCATTAAACAATGCATTGATAATAATTAAACAATGCATTACCGACACATAAGGATAGGAACCAAAAACTCAAACAATAAAAAGTGTAAGAAAAAAAGTAGAAGGCCTAAATTCTTGTATGGAGTGGGCTCTATTAAACCAATCTTTTTATTTTTATTTTTTGCTATGATAACGATCTCTAACATTACTAATTTAGGACTCGTTTGTCAATTATGTATTTTAATTAAAAATCAAAAAATCATTTTAAGTTGTCATATTACTCTTTTTATTTTTTTATATATCTTTTTATAAAAAGTCAAAAAATTATTAAAATAGCATATTCTCAAACGGGCCTTAGGCACACTAATATCACTTTGAAAAAATAAAAATAAAATTACCGAATTGCTTGATGCCTCCGTCCTCGTACACCGGCATTTGTCCAAACGGCTACAAAAACATGTGCAAATGTATAGCTAGCTTACTTAACTTCAAATTTAAAGTACGTATATTTACACTAAGCTTAATATTAAACCTCGCAAATTAGAGAAATTATAATGTTTCTTCATAAATCAAATCATATCATTGAATTACCACTCGGATCATCGAAGAATATCAAAATAATAAGAATACAGAAGACTCTCATGAGGTCAATCATTTTTTTTTTTAAATGACTTACATTCATAGAGAGGAAGTGTTTGTTTTTGTGCTCTCCATTATACAAATCGACGGGAACAAACTCAAAGTCAAGGTTGTGCTCAAACAGGTTCGCCAACACCTTCAATGTCGCCGGCGACTTCAAGCTTCCATACACTCTTCGCCCTGCCATTGCCTCACCTACCTCTCTCTCTCTGTCTCTCTCTCTCTCTCTTATATACATATACTTCATGCCTTCGGGCTCTATTTGAGATTTGTGTGATTTACATGGAATGGTGCTTTGCGTTAATTTCGAAATTAGTTGAAATATGCATAAATTGACCCAAACCCAGCCATAAAAGAAATGAAAAAAATGGTCTAGCTTGTCTCATGTTTGAGATCAAGTATGGACCGTCCAGTCTAGCCTATGAGTCCATTTTTTTGTCCCGTTTTGATAATTCGAATCGTTCAATATGTAGAACTCATCGAGTACTATATTTCATCAAACACATCACATTGATTGGATATCGATAGCTATTTGATCGGATCAGATTTTTGTCAATCGTTTATTTTTTTCACCGTCCATTTTTTTTATACAAATCTGATCCGATCAAATAGCTTTAGATATCCGATCAAAGTGAGATTTTATAAGAATATAATACTCGATGAGTTTTACATAATCATCGGTTTTGATTATCAAAACGGGGCCCAAAAATAGGCCTGTGGACCAAACCGAACGATTCAGTTTTGATCTCAAACATGAAACAAGCTGAATACTTAGGCCTGGTTTGGCATCCTAAAAAAAATCCAAAAAGCCAAAAAATTACTTAAAAAGTTAAAAAATTATCACTATTCACAAATTAAAAATATAAAAACATTAATTTACGCAATATTTTTAATACAAACCAACCAGTTGACGTGATTGGTACTCAACTGATGGAAGTGCACTTATTGGGCTGTCAAAGGAAAAAAAAGAAAATTAGGTATATATATTCATTAAATTGGAGGGTAATGTTGCCAGACTCTACGGTCTACATCACTAACTTCTCCTATACGCTTATTTATACAATTTTTTAATACACATTTTTTTTGTAAAAAGTCAAAAAATTAATCCAAAGATCTATATTTTTTTCCTCAACTTTTTAATAAAAAAAGACAAAAATTACACTTATTTAAGACACCCCAAACAACCCCTTATATTCATGTGTAGATGTTGCATGTAAAAGATATTATGATGATCATGTAAAAATTCTAGATATTTTCATATATCAACTTTAACCAAGAGGAGAAAACTCAAGATAAATGCTCTCAAGGACGAGGAGGGGAACTGGATTTCTGACTCCCCTGGTGTCAAAAAATTAATTGTTGAATACTTTCAATGTCTGTTTAGAAAACATGACACGTTACAACTTGATAATTGGCATAATATCTCTCCTGTTAAATTCTCTAGGCAAGATAATGATACTTTCATGAAGCCTATCTCGAATCTTGAAATTCATCAAGCTGTCAAAAACATTGGAGCCTTCAAAGCTCCTGGAAGGGATGGTATCCAAGCTGTCTTTTATCACAAATATTGGGATATTGTTGGAACTTCTGTGTGTGCTTTTGTCAAGCAGTGCTTTCATGCTAAGTTTGTTCCGGAATCTGTTAATGCGACCCTCATTGTTCTTATTCCTAAGATTGACAATCCTGAAAATATTAAGCAATTTAAGCCCATAAGTCTGTGTAATGTTTCCTACAAGATTATATCTAAGCTGATTGTCAACAGACTTAGACCTCTGCTTGCTAATTTGGTGAGCCCCAACCAGAGTAGTTTCATACCCGGGCGGAGCACCACTGATAACATTATCATCACCCAAGAGATCCTCCATACATTGAGACATAAACAAGGCAGAAGTGGGGGTATGATATTTAAAATTGACCTGGAAAAAGCCTATGACCGTATTTCCTGGGATTTCATTAGAGATACTCTCTTAGACCTGCATTTGAACAATGACTGGATTGATCTTATCATGAGCTGCGTCTCTAATAGTAAGTCTTCTATACTGTGGAATGGGGAGACTCTTGATGAAATTAAGCATGAGAGAGGCCTCAGGCAGGGAGATCCCCTCTCCCCTTACCTCTTTGTGCTTTGTATGGAGAGACTGTCCCATATGATAAATACTAAAGTTGAGAAGGGTATTTGGAAGGGTATTAAGGCCAGCCATTCTAGCCCCTCCATATCGCATCTTTCTTTGCAGATGACCTCATTTTATTTGCTAAGGCTGACCATTCCCATTGTCAAGTTATCCTTGATGTACTGTCAGAATTTTGTAATGTGTCTGGGCAGAAGGTTAATTACTCTAAATCAAAACTTTTTGTCTCGCCCAACCTACCCCACCAGAAGGCCCTCTCCCTTAGCTTTCATAGTGGCATTCCCTTATCTCAAGACCTTGGCAAATATCTGGGCTCCCCTATGATCCATGGTAGAGTGAATAGGAACCTGTTTAGGGATACCATGGAGAAGCTTCAAAATAGACTCTCAGGTTGGAAAGCCAAAACCCTTTCTCTTCTTTGGCAGAACTCGCTCATTCGATCATCACATCTGCCATACCTAGCTACCTCATGCGGACTATGGAACTCCTAGAAGCTTATGTGATGATATTGATAAACTTCATAGAAATTTCCTTTGGGGTGAAAACTGCTAACATTAAGAAGGTGCATTTGGTGAATCGATCTTGTTTGTTGCAAAAAGCGCATGGAGGATTGGGGATTAGGAAGGCTAGGGATCAAAATGCAGCCCTTTTAACCAAACTAGGATGGGAAATGTTGAATGGAAAAGACAAACTTTGGTGTAAAGTGCTCCAAGCCAAATATCTGGGCAATACGAGCATCTTCCATTGGCCTCTTAAACGCAGATCATCCCATGTTTGGAAAAGCATTTGCAAGAATAGAGACATCCTCAGGAAAGGTGTCAAATGGAATGTTGGAAATGGTAAGGACATATCTCTGTGGAATGATTGGTGGTGCGGAAACCAACCTCTATCCTTGACTTATGGCCCTAACCAGGGTAATGACCAACTAACTGTCAGTGATGTCCTTGATGAGGAGGGCAACTGGGATATGGCTACTCTTAATGACCTACTCAGGCCCCAAGATATTCATGATATCACTCAACTTCATAGACCTAGGTTTGTAACCTTCTCTGATACCCCATTCTGGGTGGGTTCAACCTGTGGAAATTTCACCACTGGTTCTGCTTACAAGCTCATCTCTAATCAGTCCACAGATGGAGGTGATTGGAGTTGGCTCTGGAAAATCAAAGCCCCACAAAAGCTGAAGAGTTTTATTTGGCTAGTCCTCAAAGGGAGATTACTTACTAACCATCTGAGATTGGTGAGAAATATGGTTGATTCTGACACCTGTCCTAGATGTGGCTCGCATAGTGAAGACATGGAACACCTTCTCAGACAATGCAAATTCGCCAAAGCTGTTTGGGTTGAAATTCAGGACCTCAACTGGTGGGAGGAGGGCTGCTGTCAGCCTCTGATTGAATGGGTTAAAACTAATCTGGAAAATAAAACTATGTTTTTTGGTCAAAATTGGCATGTTATCTTCATCTCTGCTTTATGGCAGATTTGGAAAGATAGGAATAAACTTGTGTTTGATAACCAATCTACTCCCATTCAAGTTAGTCTCAAGAACATAAGAACTTATGCTCTGGAGATCACAGAGGCATTCGATCGACTTCACCCACATCCATCTTACCTTTATTAATTAAATGGATTTTTCCTCCCCGCAGTAAATTGAAACTCAATGTTGATGGTTGCTCTAAAGGGAATCCAGCCCCACCTGGCTATGGGGGTCTACTGCGCGATGAAACTGGTATATGGATTTGGGGATTCTACGGAAGATTGGGCCATTGCTCAAGTCTAGAGGCAGAACTATGGGCCATTTACAGGAGCCTCACCATTCTCTTCCAAAAAGGCACCAAAGAGGTTGCCATTGAATCAGATTCAGAAACTGCAGTCAGCCAAATTAACGATGGCCCATGTCATAACTCACCATATCGAGCTCTCATCGAAGATGCTAAGTTCCTCCTGCAAAGATGCTGGTGTTCACTGAGTTACACACCTCGAGAAGGCAACAAGTGCGCTGATCAACTTGCAAATATAGGTGTGGCACAAGATGAACATGTAGTAGTTCTTGATGAGCCTCCTGAAAATCTGCAGGCTCTGCTTATAGCAGATATCACCGGAGTTAGTGAGATGAGAGGCTAAGCTCCTTTGTGTTTTGAAGGCTCTGTTTTCTGTTTGTTTTGAGCTTTCTATGACTTTGTAGACTCTGTTATGTATCTTTGTTATGTATTTCCTATGAATCAAAAAAAAAAAAAAGATGATCATTTTGTTGGTATATTTTATTTATGGCTTAATGTGTTATCACTGTATTAATATAAATGATTGAAAATTTTTAATTAAAATAAAATATGATCTTAGTATAAAATTAATTCAGACATTATATTACAATATTAAGTATTTTTATCTGAATTTATTATGATCAAATATGACCGTTTGATCCTCACCTATATATATATATATATATACCTATCTATCTTCCAACGAGTTATACTTGAGAAAACGAAATGATGTTGCAATAGAAATTCAAAGTGAGCTTCTTCCCCATATATTATTATTATTATTATTGTATTTTACAAGAATTTTTTTTTGATTGGCAAAATAAAATTTTATTACTTGGTTTTTGCCTCTTTTTTTTTTGGTGATGATTATTTTTTTTTACACATATCAGGTGATAAATAATTTGTATTTTATTATTTTAATAATCATAACACTATTACAATTTATTTATAAGAAAAAACTTGGAAGTTGGCAATTACCTCCAGATAAGAAATAATCTTCTTTTTGGTTGATTTTTTTGACATTTTCATTTCGATTTATTTTTATTGTTAGTGAATTTTTTCAAAATTATGTTAAATCTCTTTATTTTTTAGATCCATCTTAACTAGATGATTTTAAAAACTTATTGAGAAAAAAATTCAGAAAATACAAAAATAAGCTAGTTTTTATATATAGAAAATTTGAATTATTTTTGGCTTTATTGATTTTTTAAAAAAATTGACTCAATTTTTAAGTTCTTTTATAATCATCTAATTGAGATGAACCTAAAATGTCAACAAATTTAACTAAAAAAAGAATAAAAAATGACAAAAATAAGTTGATTTTTAAGTTTTAGACCAAGGAAATGAAGTCATCTTTTAAGTTTGGATTCTCTACTCCACGATCTTAATATATATATATATATAAAGAGTATGGTGACAAAACAGGAACAATAAAAAAAATCTGATATTTTGATTGAGTTGTTTTAAATATGCCAATAAAATTACTCTTTATTCTTTATTGTAAACAAAAGTCTGTTTGAGGGCCCAAATCTTGTTCTGGTGCTTGAAATTTCTCATTATTAGTGTCAGAAATAAAATAGTTTGAGTTAAAAAAAATAAAAATAGAGTAGTGTTAAATCCTGACTGATAGACTAGATGTCTCAAAATGATATATATATAGGGAAAATTTTAAAATATATTACAAATTTATGAGAAAGTTTATGTTTTTAATTATTAATATTTATAAAGTTTATCACTTATTTGTAATTATTTTTTAAAGGTACCCCTGAAATGAAATTTCCCGTGTATATATCATTTGGGAGATATATAATTTGTTCGACCATTTTGACATAATTATATTGATTTTTCATTTAGTATAGTTAAAGCAATTGAAACTAATATAGATGGCAAATAGACATTGAAATATATATATATATACATTTTAGTTGAAAATATATCACAGTATCATTTTTTTTTATTTATATAACTAACAAATTACTAATGAAAAAAATTTAATTGTTATGTGAATTATAACTTTAAAAGATGCTAGTGTAATTATATCAAAAATGTAAAATTAATTAAAATGTGAAATTCATGTGGTTTTTTTTTTTTTTTTTTTTTTGAACGGAATGTGAAATTAATGTTTAATTTGAAGAGTTGCTAGGTTGATGTTGAAAAAAAAAATCAGAAGAATTGGGAACTCAATCCAATGAAGTTTTCTCTCTTAGGGTTTTTTCAGAGTGTGCCGCTTAAGAGGGGGAGGGGGGGGTTCTGGCCTCCCTCCTCTCTCCCTCCCTTTTTTCTCTTTTATTTTTTGCAATATAATCTTTGGGAGCTCTGTCTTCCCAATCTCTCCCTCTTTTTGAGGTGTTTCTTTCCCCTTCGGGTGGTTTTTTTGAGTTTCCCCCTCATCTCCCTTCATGCCGGAGCACGATTCGTTTCTGCCACGGTTCTACAACCCTTCGCCATTTCTCCCTGTCGTTCCTCCACCAGATCTACTAACTCCCTATCTCCTCCAGATCTATACCACCATTCTCCTTCTCTCGCCGCTAAAGCCATCGTTTCATACGGCTATCCTCCACCGATTCGATAGCTTCCACCTCTAGATCGGCAACCGGTTTCGTTTTTTTGAGCTTTATTTTCTTTTTATTTTTTTCAGTCAGTTTGTTTTTTCAGTTTGTTTGTGTTATTTGGACTCCATGACTGTGTTCATTGGTAGCTTACCCTCTCTGGGGTGTATGCTTTTGTGATATCTCTAACTAGTCCTAGTGTTGATCTCTTATGATCACTTCTGCGTTGCAGTATGGGTTAGGATCGTGTTTGATCATGTCTTTGATGCTATTTTAGTTTTACCTGTGTGCTTATTTTCTCTTTTTTCCTTTGATTAGTGTAAGCTCTATCTGTTGTGGCATGGAGTCTTTTGTAAGTGCCGTTTAGCTTCTCCTTAATGGATTTTACCACGTTTAAAAAAAAACAGAAAAAGGTTGATGTTGAATACACATGTGAGAAGGGCAGATAAACTTGTCAAAATAAGTAGCCAAAGGCCGTCCAAAAGAAGATGTGGGCCCAACCTATAATTCAACGGGCCCAAAAATAACAACAAAATATTTTGAAATGGATACCTTTGCAATAATTTTAAAAGTAAAATAAAATAACATCATTTTTAAATGATGGTTTGAAAAAATACACGGTATTTTGGTGTTATTTTATATCAGTTTGAAATTTATGCCGTTAAATTACATGTTTTCTTATAATAAAAAATACATAACAAGAGCATTGCATAAAAATTACAATAGAAAATTTTTATTTGTACATAAAAGAGACAAAAAGATAAATATTTTGTACTCCAACATATGATATAAAATTATGACACCCTCTTTCTCGGTGGAGGATTGACCACACCATTTTTATTTTTATTTATAACATGATTTTTAATCATTTATTTGAATTTTCTAAGACAATTTGTCATGAGAGAAGTTTAACTAATTCCATATTTGCAATGGCTCATGAGTAGAGCTTCTAATTATTAGCTCCAAATTCATTATCTTGGGTTAATTATCCTTAAAAAAAATTAACTTTTTAAGATTATAATTCGGTGAATTAGCTAATTTGTCTTCATTCTTATGCTTTTAAAATTTTCTAATAATGATGAGCTTATAAAATATTTGGATCGTCAGAACGAATCATCCACTAGGCCCCAAATTAAAACGGCATATCGTTAGGTGCCATTGGCAGTGGGTCCAAGTATTAAGTGCATTATTGTCTGGCCTCCGTCGTGGCCCAATAAATTGAGTCCACGTGGGAAACGTGATGCTTTTTGGATACAATAATAACAATGCTAGAAACACACACAGAGATCAAATATGAAAGAGAAATGCTATGTATCTCAAATATTTTACTAAATATTTTATTAAATTTTTTATATGAGGTGAGACTTATACAAATTCACATGTGTATGGGTTTCACACCTATGTGAGAGATTTTATAAAATATTTAGTCTCTAGCATAACTCAATACGAAATGAGAGCCAAATGTCTTATAAATGGTGAGTTGTGTGTCTCATTTTATATTTAATTTTTGCACATATAAACTTATTGATATGATAAATCATTTAGAGAAAATTACAAATAAGTGGGACACTTTTAAAATAATTGCTTTCTATGTAATTTTATTTTTTAATATAAGTTTGACACGTATGATAATTTTGTATCAAACATATACCATATATATAAGAGATTTGCATCACTATGAAAATGAAATTATTTTTTTACTGTTAATTGAAATACAATTTTCCCAATTATTATATATAGGCTACACTTATTTTCAGAGGTAGAATGGAAAAAATTGATAGTGAGGGGATTAAGTAAAATTATGTTTGTTTTGATAGTAGTTGTTAATGTAGAGATTATTAAATTATTACCCTATAAAAGAACTATAAAATATTTAAACAAATAAAATTATGATTTTTACTTAACAAAAAATACAAAAACATTAAACATTAATGTTAAAAAAAATGCCCAACATGTAAATAAAAAAATAAAAAATAATATTCCCTTAGGACTAATTTCCTAATATCATCTCCACCTCCTCCATCTCAATCCCAACACCAAGGCCCATCCTAATTCTATGGGATTATGTATCCCTTCTCCATCTTCTAAAACAAACACAACAAATAGTGAGTCCCACCTCCATCTCAATCCCAATCCTATCTCTATTTCTCGAAACAAATAGGGCCATAAATGTTTGCATTCGTCACATTCCTAAATAACTCCCATAATATGATTTGATCTATAATAATGTGGTACAATGAGTCTTAACTTTCAACTCACTTGTCATATATCGTAGATTAATTTGTGAATATAAAATTATGAGTGTTTATCATTTATTTTTTCTCATAAAATCAAGGGTTGAAGATGAAATTTTTACCAAATCATAAACTCAAATGGCTTCTTCAAAAGTTTGAAGAGATATCAAAATACAATCACTTGAACAAATCTAGTTTATACAAAAAAATAAAATAAAAATAAAATAATAATAATAAATAAATAATTGAGATTATTTTTTTAGTAGGGGTTAGCATTTCTAGTGTCGTCAATGTTAATCACATAAATATTTTCCCTAAAAACAAAGGTTAAATTGCGTGCATCTTACTTTATAATAAAATCACCAATTTTTTCTTTTCCCTATGTGCATATTATTCTGTTGTTTTTCAGGCTCAACTTCACTTTCCAAAATTATGATTTTCAATTTTGCAGACTACTCTTATTTGTATCAAATGAAATCTTGAAAAAATTCTGATAACATTTTTTTGCACAAATTCAAAACCAAAAAAAAAAAAAAACCCTCTAAAGAACACAATGAAACTGTACCCCTACTACTGTTTCATTGTTTTATTTCAATGCAGACCATGCATGAAAAACCTTCACTTCCACGTACTACCACCATCATTTCATTTGTCCCCAAAACTCATCGCGGGTGAAATTTTCTTAAAAACCGGCCTCGACGAAATGTCCTCCCACCACGACTTGATACGTGGCCGTTCGTTGAACACTGACCCATAGTGAGTCTTGAAAAGGTAATGAGTGAAACTGAGGTGGTGGAGATCTGCCAAGCTGTAGAAATCTCCGGCGAGGTACTTGGACTTGCCAGTCTGGCCTCGTACACGTCGAGCACTTTCCCGAGCTTCTCCACGTTGGCGTCAACGACTGCCTTGTCGGTTTTCATGCCGTACATTGGGGCGAAGAAGCACTGGAAGACGATGGCGGAGATTGGAGGGTTGAATTGCTGGGATTCTACCTCTAACCATACTTTGACTTGTGCAGTTTCTTTGAGGTTTTTGTGTCTTATGAGATCATAGCTTGTGTCTTTGTATTTCTCTGCTATGTATGCTGTGATTGCTCTTGATTCTAGTAATAATAGACAAATGATGAGTAATCAAAATAGTCGTCGTGATTGAGATTTTTTCCATTATATGATTGTAATAAAATATTTTGATTACATCATCCAGTGATTATAAGATTTTGATATGAACTTATTTATAATTATAAGAACAAATTTATGACGATATAATGAAAAATTAAGTGAGAGAGCTTACCAAAAAGAGTGAGATCTCCATCTTCTAGCGAGAGAGCTTGCCCAAACAAGTACATCTTTATTAAAGTAGTATTGCACCATCAGCACTTAATGGCACAATAAAATGATAAACTACTCAGAAAATTTGATATCCCAAAAAACCAAAAAACCAAAAAACAAACCCCAAATTTAGAATGATTGAAGACCTAATCAACATACTTTGAATCCTTCATCGACCACAACACAAGCTTCAACTCTTGAATAAAAAACGTAACAATTTGTTGTGTGTAAGCAGGCAAAAGTACCAGTTACCCTTTGGACATGGCAAATTTGTTTACATTCTTATTTTATGAGAACAGAGAACAGAAGGGTTCAATTTCTTCACAAGATCATCCAACATAGAAAGCTTGACATAAATATAATTATGAGATACTTGAATATTTACAGATGTGAATATGTTTTGTTACACTTTTTTGGTGGTTAAAACAGTTTCAAATTGTCAAATGTGAGTAACAAATAATCATACTTACAACATAATATTCTCCTCCTATTTGGAAGAGAACCAAATGATACACACAAAGGGGAACAGTATTGTATACAACAATGAAGAAGTTAAGGTATTCAAACCCTCTCCTAAAAAGCTTCTTCAGGCTTTAGGAAGTTGTGATATTCCAACTGAGTCATCTCTCCACCACTCACTGGATCAAACTGGCAAAGATAGAAGCTGCATAAATGCAAATCAGTTATTTTACTAGTGTGTGTGTGTGTGTGAGAGAGAGAGAGAGAGAGAGAGAGAGAGAGAGAGAGAGAGAGAGAGAGTTTACAAAAATTGTGGAAGGTATGAAAATATCTCTCTCAAGAAGGAAGATTCAAAACTTACCCTTTCTTGTTTGCACTATATCATATCATATTACATTTATCAATAACTAATACCTATTCTGAAGCAGACGTAAACATTTTCTGTTTGTTTTGTAGGCAGCACTTAAATGAGAGGTTGGCTCGCAAAATCAAAACAAACTAGAAATAACAGGATACATCAAATTACTAAATCATTATGTATAAATTAAAACAATGATATCTTGTTAGTTGTACACACCTTCCATCTAAGCCAAGAATTACAACAGTATTCTTTTGGTGACCAAATGCAACAATGTATTGAGAACCTTCAAGCAAACGAAACTGAGCAACAGACCACTCTGAGCTGAAATACTTGGGCAATACTCCTGCAAAATGAGTAGCAACTTAGATCCTAAAATCAATGAAACAAAATTTATCTTTAAATGTTACCCTCCAGCATCCAGTAATAATTAATCAAACCACAGAAAACAGAATACACAGAAATACCAAAAGCATTTTAAATAACATAGCGGATTAAAAATCATACCGAGAACAAAAGAACAGAATTGTAATCTCTATTCACAAAATACACCATTTGTCAAATATCCATAACATCTGCATGGTAATCAGAGTATTTTGGAGCAAAAGAAATGGTTCCTGTGAAATCTACCAATTTATGTAGTCTTGAGTTCTTTGAGAATCTAGAAGTTGATGCATTGTCAATAATAAAGACAACATTGATCCTTTGAAGAGTCTAGAATTGTTCATACATATATTTTTGTGAACTGAGAAAGGAACCATTATGAGGAACTAGTCACTTTGTTTATTCCTAGTCCACCAATGAGTTTTACCCCAAATGACTTTCTGAAGCTTCATTGAACTCATTAAAGGGTAAAGCTATAAATTTTGTCCAGCATGTTTCAGAAATTAAAGGACAAGGTAACCATGGAAATTGAAATTATGTAATGGACTACACAAAACCTTCATATCATCTTTTGGCATAGTTTCAGGACTTTTCCTTCGGAAAAATAAAATAAAATCCGCCTTCTCTGAAAAGAAACGATTTCATTATGTTAGTGGCATCTAAGCTGAAAAGTTTCCATCTCCAGGGCACTTGATGTGATCCTATTTTGTTGCTTGCTTGTCTAATGCACAAGATTGTTTTTAGAATTTCATTTAATGGTATTGATCCAAATTCTCTCCATTTTAGTGACAGCAGTTTGTGCAAATTGCAAACATAAACTCCATTCAAATGCCCATGCGCCTCTTAGTTATTTAAGGAAGAACATCAATGTGCTAGAAAAGAACTAAATTTTTTTTTTTCAGAAAAAAAGGCAAGTTTACAAGTGATTTGAGGAAGGCATCTTATTACCTTTTATAAAAGAGAGTGATGAAGTGGGTGATGAAACAGCATGATTGGGATCAGATGCACCATGTGACTTATCACTTCCCAGGTTTCCCAAATTAGCCTTTAGACCAAAAACATGGACAGTGCCCTTGTCGCTTGAGACTGCCAGCCACTGGGCAGTTGAAGAGAATGCCAGATTATATATTTCTGCTCTATCTGCACCCCTCCTAACCTGCATTATATATCTCATTTAGTTTATCAACAATTTCTAAAACTGTTGAAAGTCAGGTGACCAAACTTATATCAGACTTGGGAAGAATAAATGATAATTTGGTTTGTCAAGGAAGAAGTAGAGCAACTCCACTTTTCAAGAAACAAAGGTAAGCATTCCATCCACATTTGAAAAACACAAACAATGCACAGCTTCCCCATATAGTCTGTTCTACAAGGATCCCTACGGAAGCCATTAATCTAATTAGAAATTAATGGAGATAAAGGTCTTCAACAATACAAGGCCCTTAGTGCAGGTGAAGTAACAACTCAGATTCCTAGTTCATAAAAAATGACAGGCTACTCCGATATACCAATTCATTGTTGCTTGAAGGTGCTTTTAGTCAGGAACAAACCTAGCACAATGAATGCAAGTAATGAGGGTGGTTGTACATGCATTCACCAATAAGCTATCAGAACACTTCCTGGAGGGAATTACTGCGATTGAATTAAGAACATGTCAAACAAGTGTACTAGATTGAATTTATAGTACACAATGCAAAGTACCAATAAAGATCTCTCAAGAAAGGAAGTGTCCTAAACTCAAATTGATTGGTTGGAATATGAACTTAATTTAACCTTGTCAAAAACAAAATTACCACTTAATTTTTTTTTTTTTTTTTTTGAATCATGCCACCTATTGTTGCATTGCAGTATACTTGTTTCTTCCCAATTAAGCCAACGCTAGCAGATGAACTGAAAATACCTTGATGACAACTTCAAACAATTCTGCCGTTTGGCAGAGGAACAAGTTCAGCTTATAAATAACATAGCTAAATATGCTTCAAAATGGGTTCTGGTAATCAAAGAAAACCCACAAGAAGAGAATAAAAAATGAAACTTATCAACCAATTGTACTCAAGAGAGAAACAACAATTAAGCAATACTTCAATTCAATTACGAACTCAACCAAGAAAGCAAAAGAAATCAAACCCAGCATACCTCTTGCAGCAGCGAACCATCGAACGTATTGAAAATCCTCACAAGAGTCCCCTTAGTGCTGCAAGTCGCAAGCAAATGACCGTCCGGTGTGAGTGCAAAGCAAGCAATCCTCGAATCGTGAGCCATGATAAACTTGGTCCGCTTCGACGCGTAATGCTCAACCCTAACTTGCCCCTTCTGCAACCCCGGACAAACCAACACAAGCGATCCAGCAGCCTGCGAAACCGCACAAAGCCCCTTCGGATTCGCAATCGTCTCAATCTGGTGCAAAAGCTTCAAATCCGAAAAATTGTAAACGAAGATCTTCTGCTCCAGCACAACCGCAATTCGGTCCCGCCGGAGCCGAACACCGCGAACCTCCGATCGGAACGACAATTCGCCGATGCACCGACTCTGATGATCGTCCCAAATCATTACCTTGTTGAGAGGGTACTGAGGATCAGGGCCTCCACCGACTATAGCAAGTATATTGCATCGGAAGAGCATCTCAACGGTGCCGATACCTCCGTGATGGAAATCGCGGCGAAAGATTTCTCGAAACGGGTCGCAATTGTAAATCTTGAAGCCACGGTCGGTGCCTGCGGCGAAGCAACCGTAATCTTGATTGAAAGAGACATGGAGAATAGTTGGAGGAAAAAGCGAGGGTCGATTGGGGAAATTAGGGTTAGGGTTTTGGAGGAGAGTGGATTGGGGGTGAGTATTGGGAAGAGGTCCATCGTCTTCGTCTTCGTCTTCGTCTTCGGTGGTGCCCATCGGAGGAGGAGGGAGATTGGTTGGGATATGAGAGTGGTCGGTGTGATCGGGTTGAGGAAGAGAGTGGAAGTTGGAGCTAGGGTTAGGGTTTGGCCAAGAAGAAGACGAGAAGGCAGAGAGAGTGGCCATGGAAGGAAGGAAGGAAGGAAGGAAGGAATTGGGGAATTTTCTCAAAAACTTGGATGGATTTGATTGTGTTTTCACATAAATTTTTTTACAAAATGGGTGAAGGTAAAATTTTTTTAGTTGTTTATTTTAAAAATAATTTTAGAAT
Organism: Camellia lanceoleosa; assembly: GCA_025200525.1. Classification (NCBI taxonomy): domain Eukaryota; kingdom Viridiplantae; phylum Streptophyta; class Magnoliopsida; order Ericales; family Theaceae; genus Camellia; species Camellia lanceoleosa. The sequence continues at coordinate 12,521,520 of CM045768.1, forward strand.
TTGGAATGATTTATTTTATTGTAATTGAGTAGGTAAATATAAGAAAAAATAATTAAAAAAGTGAAAGGAAAGAGAAAAAATGATTAATTAATATATAATAGAGAAAAAAATAATTTAAATTTTTTTTAAAAATATTTATAACCAAACATAATTTTAAAAATTTTCCTCTAAAAATATGCTTTAAAACACAAACTAAAATACACTTTTGGGAAGAAAGATTTGGGGCTTTTTTGGTTAAAATAATAACAAAAAATAAAATAAATTTTTTAGTCCAATAAAACAAAACATCACATCCAACCCATAATCATTATAATATTTCTTTCACAAAAAAGCTAAAAAAGTCAACCCACTTCCCAAATCAAGCTTTTTAACCCCAAGTTAAAATAATCAAAAAATTAAAAAGTCAACCCACTTCTCAAATGAAGCCAAAGTGTTATGATGATTCGAATTTTGAGTATTATAGTTGTGTTATAGTCTCGGCGATAAGACTTTAAAATTGGAATGCAGCGCTAGTGAAGTGCCATTGACGTTGTATTAGGGGTGTAATTCGGGTAGGTTTGGTCAGATTGAGAGATTATTCAAGTTCAATTCAAGTTGTGCTGAGATCTGCTTAGGCCCGCCCAAGTGTGAATTGTAACCCAAGGTTGTCTGTCCAAGCTCGACCCGAATTAAACCTGAATTGTCTGAGTTACCCGAATTGTATTTTATTTTATTTTTTGCAGCTATGTTATTAAATTATTAAAATTTGACTTTATTTATATTTTTTTTATATATACAAAATCATTAATACTATCAAAACAAATAATTTATATAATGTAAGAGAGATGTCGCTATAGTAGTTTTTACAATTTATGAATGAAAATAAAAAAAAAATAAAATTTTATGTTATTTGTATATATGATTTAATAATCTAAATTACGTTAATATCATGTAATGACTAATAATTTATATATATATATATTTAATATTTTTATATACCTATATATGTATAATTCGGGTTTTAAATTGTTCGAGTTGTTTGATATTTTTGCCTAAATTCGTCCAAATTTAATTTGAGTTTTTAAATTTTTGCCTAAGTTCGTACTAAATTTAAAAATATCTTATCTAAATTCTAAAAAAATTCAAGCTAAGTTTAAATTGCTTAGATTAAGCCCGTCAAGTTGCACCCCTACGTTGTATCAAAGCATGACTTGATACAAAATGACAATAATGATGAGATATTTTTTAATGACAAAGGTTATAAGTCTTAAATTTTTTATTAAATAAACAATTAAATATTAATTTTATATTATCCTTTTTCTAATTAATTTTATATTATCCTTTTTCTAATTAACAACTATTATGAATTTATAGGTATTTCTGTTTTTTGTCGTCTATAGTACATTTTCATTGCATCGTCTTTTTCATATTTGTGCCGACATTTTTTTTTTTTTGAAAGAAAAATAAATTTTAATTTTTTTGCTATTTTTAAAATGTTAAATTTATGAAAAAAATTACATACTATTCTTTTAAAATACGACTTATTTTTGTAATTTTAAAAATTATATTTCTATCTTTTAATTTCTAATCGTGTAATAAATAATTATTTTTATTAATAAAGAATCAAGTTAATTAGTAATAATTTTAATGATATCATAAATATATTTTAATTAAGAATTCAAGTAATTTATTGTTGTATAAAAAATTAGTTATAAATTTTATTTTTTCTATACATTTTTTTTAAACAACAAATTTTGATAAGAAATTATTTGTAATTTCTAAAAGTAACAAACTAAAAAAGCAACTTATTTGCTTTTTATCTTATTTTAATCATATCATTTCTCTATTTTTGTGAATATTTTTTTTTATTTATAAAAAGTTAAAATATTATTAAGATTCTACTCCTAAACCAATCCATAATTGACTCTAAATTTATCATTTATCATTTTCCATCACATTTTTTAAAATAATATCTCCTTTGAATTTTTATTAAAAAATATATTAAATTTGACATAATTATAGTATTAAATTTTAGGGGAATTAACCAGTAAATTTCGTTTTGTAGACTTGTAATTCATATGGTCCTAAATATTTTTTTTTGTGACTGAATGGTCCCTTAAATGATTTGCTGACTATTTTGCCATTATTAATACAGTTGGAGAATAGGTGACGCGGTTATGTATAGGAAAGGTGGTGGGGTGTTTGTGTGTCACGTTGTTCGAAAAGCGCACTACTAGTTTTTTAAAGTTTGGTTGTTTTTAACACGTGCAGTATGAGACGTGAATTCCTTAGTAATTGTTTTTTGGCGTGTGACGTGAAGACATAGTAATTCAATCAAATTGGACAGCCACGTTGGAGTGTCATATGTCACGTTTACGAAAAGTACACTAAGGAATTTTTAATTTTTTTAGAATGTCACAATATACCCTCAATGTTGTCACATTTTAAAAAAAATATACTATGGAGTTTTTATTTTTTTGGAGTGTCACATCATACCTACCACGTCACATTTGGAAAAAGTACACTAAGGATAAGTAAAAATTTTGAAGTGTCACATCATACCTACTATATTATCATATTTGAAAAAAGTACACTAAGAATAATTAAAAATTTTGGAATGTCACATTATACCCGCTATGTTAGCACATTTGAGAAAAATACATTAAGAAATTTTTAATTTTTTTGGAATGTCCATCATTGAAGTGTCACATTAGAACATCACACCATACCTCTCACATTCCAAAAAAAAAAAAAAAAAAAAAAACATTCCCAATTAACTTCTGAGAGTATATCAATCTAACCAATACCAATTCACGTTTGAAAAAAGACTTATTAGTCACACACTAACCATTTAAAACGTGAGATGAAAAAGCTCTTAAAATAGGACTTTCTAAAAAAATTTCCTAAATTTTATTAAAAATTTAATTTAAATAACAATTATTATTTTTTCTAGAGAAACTTATTTATAAGTCATTTTTCAGACACTTGTGGTAGGCTAAGTCCTGTGTAATTTCTTATAGAGTCTCATATCCTATTTAGATACAAATGTATTCCACAAAATCCTACATAAACGTAACGTGACGTGACACTTACATAAACGTAACGTAACGTGACACCTATATAAATATAACGTAACGTGACACCTACATAAACGTAATGTAACGTGTCACGTTACGTTTCGCAAACTTAATGAATTTTTATTTTTTTAAATTGAATGTGAAAACGTTGTTGGTTTATGTTGGTATCACGTTATATTTCATATAAATATGATCTATGGTAACATTCAATTAGATCATAGGTGTCACATTACGTTTATGTAAGTGTCACGTTACGTTATGTTTATGTAGATATGATCTATGGCAACATTCAATTTCCTATATATAAGAAATTGAATGTTGCCATAAATCATAGGTGTCACGTTACGTTTACGTAGATGTCACGTTATGTTACGTTTATGCAGATACAATCTATGATAACATGCAATTTCCTAACCATAGATCATAGGTGTCACGTTACATTTATGTAGGTGTCACGTTACGTTTATATAGGTGTCATGTTACGCTACGTTTATATAGATATGATCTATGATAACATTCAATTTCTTATATATGATTTTACTATTATTTATGACATTAACAACTAATATTGAGGGTAAATGTGTCAACAAATTTTCCACAGGATTAATGGGAACATAAATTTTTTAATAGGAGCATATGTAGCATAAGTCTCCCTAATAGGACTTATAAATAATTTTCCCTTTTTTCTATTATAAAAAAACTAATTTCGTGATAAATGTTTTATTGCTTGATTTTGGGGACACGTATCTAATATATACAAGATGCAAATCGGCAAGAGCAGGAGTCCAGCTTTGGATGCTGACAGGTGTCATTGCTGTGTCCCCCGTCAAAATATCTCTTTCCATTTAGGTTCCGTTTGGAATGTGGGTTGGCTTTTGGCTTTTTGATTTTTTTGGCTATTTTAATCTAGAGTTACAAAAGTCTAATTTGGAAAGGCCTTTTTGTTTTTTGGCCTTTTTTGTGAGAGAAAGAATGTAATGATTATGGGTTGAATGTGATGTTTCGTTTTATTGGGCTAAAAAGTTTTTTTTTTTTTTTTTTTTTTTTTTTTTTGTGGCTAAAATAGCCAGAAAAACCTTAAGATTGACTTCCCAAACGGAGCTTTAATTAGTCCGAACAATGCTAAGTATTATGAAAAATATTTTATAGAAATGATTATGAAAATTTTTTGATCATTAAGCCTCCGTTTGGGAAGTGGGTGGCTTTTTGACTTTTTTTGGCTATTTTAGCCTGGGCTTAAAAGTTTGGTTTGGGAAGGGCTTTTTGACTTTTTGACTTTTTTAACTTTTTTTGTGAGAGAGGAGTGTAATGATTATGGGTTGAATGTGATGTTTTGTTTTTTGTGACTAAAAAAGTCTATTTTGTCTTTTGTAGCTAAAATAGCCAAAAAGCCTGACTTTTTGGCTTCCCAAACGGCACCTAAATTAAATATATAATAAGTTACAAAGTGTAATATAAGAAATATTTTTATGATACTCATTTTTCATTAGTCCACGTGACGTGATAAGGAAGTCTGAACAATTTTAGGAGAAATTATTCATTGGTCTAAGGGCACCACGTTACTGACGCCAGGTGGTGCACCATTCCAATAGCTGCGTACCACCTGTCTATATTGTCAGTTGCTCTGCTACATAAATAACACAACTAATATATTAAGAGCATGTTTGTTTTGAGGGATAAGAGGGTAGGATTGGACTATTAGTCCTATCGGACTAATAATCCATTGTTTGTTTGAAAAATTTTGCTCCGGACTAATAGTTCCCCCGGACTATTAGTCCCACAAATATGGGACTATTCTATCCCATGGGGGGTGTGAGATAGAAATCATAGGATTGGTATCCCATGGGATTATTTTGTGAAATGTCCATTTTACCCTCCATGCTATTACTTAGTAAACAATTAGAAAAGGGTAAAATAGTCTTTTGAACATTTATAAATAATTTTTTTAGTGTTGTTAATTTAAAACTATATATTAAATAAAAAATTTAAATTATAAATTAAATTTAATTAAAAATAATAAATTATAAATTATGGCCTTATAAATTAAATTTTTTTAGTGTTGTTAAAAAATTAAATTTACATATTAAATAATTTTTTTTAGTATTGTTAATTTAAAATTATATATTAAATAAAAAATATAAATTATAAATTAAATTTATTTAAAAATAATAAATTATAAATTATGGCCTTATAAATTAAATTTTTTTAGTGTTGTTGAAAATTTAATTTATATATTAAATAAAATTATTTTTTTATTGTCGTTATTTAAAATTATATATTAAATAAAAATATAAATTATAAATTTAATTTAATTGAAAATAATAAATTAAAAATTGTGGCCTTATAAATTAAACTTTTTTAGTGTTGTTAAATTATAAATTATAGATTATAAGGATAAAATAGTCTTTTGAACATTTATCCTTATCCAGTCTGTCTAACCAAACATTAGATTTACTAAAAATAATCCAATCCAGACATCTAATCCCATGACTAAACAAACATAGGATACAAATCCAATCCAACCAAATAGTCCCGGGACAATGTATCCCGGGACTAATAGTCCGATGGATTACAATCCCCCTTTATCCACTCCGTCCAAACAAACACACCCTAAAAGCCTCTGAACGGCGTTAACGTGAGAGATTTAAATAATTTTTTATTGAATAATGCTATATGCATTAATTAATATATTAATTGATAATGTGTTATAATTTTAAATATTTTAAATATTTATAATTTGTGTAATGAGTGAGATCAATAATAATATCATAATTAATATTGATACACTAATTAGTATACTAATTAGTGCATATAATCTCACTCTTTTTTATTATTGGCTTGTTTTGAGAAGTTGGCTTTTAGCCACTTTTTTTGATTTGTAGTAAAAACCAAAAGTTGACTTTTTTGAATTTTTTTCATTTGGGAAGGTGGTTTTTAGCCAATGGTGAAATTACAATTTTACCTCTCATGAGTCAAAATATACTACATGGGAGAAGTTATAATATTTTAAACTAAATAGGGGTAGTTTGGTCATTTGATTATGATTTGACATCATAAACAAATATTAATCAAAAAAGTCAAAAGCCACTTTTTACCAACTTCCCAAATCATTTGTCTAAAAAAGCCAAAAGCCTGGTTAAAAGCAAAAAAGTCACTTTTTACCATCTTCCCAAAATAAGCCATTATAGATTACCGCTCCAACTCCAAAATTAAGAGTGTGTTTGGTTTATGTTTTGAGATAAATTTTTTTTAAAAAAAATATTGGAGAGAAAGTTTAAAATTTTTTGGGGTTTGTTTGGTTATATATTTTGAAAATAATTTTGAAGTTTGGAAATTTAGGATGATTTGATATTTTGTTGTAATTGAGTAGATGTGTGTGAGATAAAAAGTAATTGAAAAAGAGAGAGAAAAGAGAAGAGAGAAGAGAGAAAAAACAATTGATTAATGTATAGGAAAAAAGAGTGATTTTATAATTTTTTTTTTCAAAAAATTTGAACTAAACAAAATTTTGAATTTTTTTTTCAAAAATTATATTTTGAGAAGCAAACCAAACACGCCGTTAAAGTTTGAAAATTTTGAATTCAAACCCACTCAATCTAAACAAACATTTGTCTCCCTCTTCTGTTCAATCTCTCTTTAAATTTCTTCAGATTTGCAACGCAGTGTACACCAGCATTATTCACCAGTACTCATCAAAACCAGGTACTACTATCATCGTCGACTATCACTGTCGCTATTACCAAGCCGCCACCACCGTTTGGAGCAACAACATTGGCACTACTATGTTGCTGTCCATATCTGTCACCGATGATTAACTCTCTCTCTCTCTCTCTCTTCCTGTGTGTGTATTTCTTCCACTTCTTTTCTCTGTATTTCTCAAATCATCATACTCACAAAAACAAAACCAAAAGAGGAAAAAGAAAAAGAAGATAAAATTGAATGTTGAAGCTTGATTAGCGCATCAAACTCAGTTTTGGACGTCATCTCCATGACAACAAACGTTAATGTAAAATATATGTTCGAAATGCTAATACCAAGAAAACTTGTGGCCTTGTCTGGAAGTGGCTATCAAGAAAACTTGTGAATTCCTTTGCTTTGCCAATAGATAAGGCTATTCCCTTTATGATATACCAGTATAAATATATTTTAAAAAACAACAATCTTGAAGGTTAATGAAAAATTTGTTGATGAAATTCATGAAAGTTTTGTGACCCTTGGATTACACTTAGAATAAAGTGCCACACACTAATCAAGGTAATCCAAGGGTCATAACTCTTTCATGACCATTTTCATGACAAATTTTTCATGATTCCTATCTTTTCTCTTTAAAAAATACATCTATCTAATGACGATTTAATTTGGTTATGAAATTTTATGATGTCTAGTTAAAAAATAAGTGATTTTAAGTGTGGAATGAAGTGACTTTAGTTATAAAAATTATGATATTTTGTTATGAATGATAGTCACAAGTTAAAACCATCATACAATTGAAATTTTATTATGATCCAAATTAATACATCATTATAAACATCTAAAATTTTATTCATTTTGTTCAATTGTTTTTGGAAAAAACAAAAGATTAAAAACTAATTTTTTTAAATTTTTTTGGGGGTAAAAATATTTTTTAAGAATTTGAAAATTTTATTTTTAAATTTATTTTTGTAAAACTAATTTTTTTTTCCTTTTTGATTTTTTTTTTAGAAAACTAATTCTAAAAATAAAACCAATATAAACTTAAAAATAGCTTTTAAAATTAAACCAAACAAAAATATGATCAAAATGAATGACAGTTACAACTATTTTCTCTAAATTTTTAAATGTATTTGATACAGTTTTTTTTTTTTTTTTTTGGGAACAATGTATTTAACAGAGTTGCATTGTGGCATTTCGATGGACTTATCATGGAGTTTACATCGATAATCAATCGCTCAATATTTATGATTCGGTCGAGTGATTTAATCCTTCAAAAAAATTACGTTAATTAGATTTTGATAGCTACTTGATCAATACAAATTTATGTTAATGGTAACTATGATTTTAAAAATAAATTGACACAAATGTGATATGATCAAGTAATTATTGACATCCGATCAATATAATTTTTTACAAAAAATAAAAACTCAGCAAATGCTACAAATTAACTATTTAGATTATTGATATGGACCTCGTTGTGGGCCCATAAAGGCCCAACAAGATGCTCCAATCGAAAAACTCAACTGGAAACAAGATGCTCCCCCCCAAAAAAAAAAAAAAAAAAAAACAACAACAACAACAACCTACTCACCAGCCACATTTCACCACAAAGTGAAAATCCAAATTTCATTGTTTTAAGCTTTTGCTTTTCTGAATTAGCAGCAATGAGACATTTTTGAAAATGTTTGGGTTGCTTATCTAAGGGAATTTCAGTTACACAAAAAACTGAAATCATCATAATAAGAATATAATATGTTAGTAAACATCATTCGAGCTTTATCTATTGTTATGGATTGACAAGTTGTAATATTATTCTTTAGCACTATATGTAAGACTAAATTATTTATTTAGTCATTATATTGATCCACATGATATGGTAATATGAATTAGAGATTTGACAGGATTATGATTTCATATTTTTTTATTACAATTAATTGGTAAATAAAGAAGAGTGTTTTCCAAGTATCCTACTTTGATGAGAAAGTGAAATCATTGTTGAATAAGAAAAGTGGTCCTCTCTCTACCAATAAAAGGACATTCAGACTACCCATCAAATTAATTATGAATTCAGTGTATTCTAAAGAGGGTCAAAAGAGAGAAACCTTTTCCCCACTAATATTGATATTAGGTTTACGTTCAATCAATTATGGATCACTCGAAGGTTTCGCATAACTGATCCGGATATGTTATTTATTTTCTGTATTATGTTATTATTTGTGAAAATCATAATAGTTCACGATTTTGAATTATAAAAATTGTTATATGCATAATACTATAAATTTTTTACATGTGGTATCAGAGTCTGTATTCATGAATTATCATGTTTTTCCATTGAATAAAAAAGATTGCCATATCAGTTTATTGTTTATTTTTTCATTAATTGCAAAATATGAAATCCAAATTTGTTCATGCCGGTATTATATCCACCATCTAATGTTTTGTATAGTCTGTGACTTCTCCATAGAAAGTTAGCACTATAAAACTTTCATAATGATACAATCTCCTTTGTTTCAATAATGTCTCTCTTCGTTTTAAGAATGGTTAATATATCAACAATGCTACAGACTTCAAGACGACGACCTTTCCACCGACTTCTAGTGCCACGTGTCGGCTCGAGATTATCAAAAAAAAAAAGAAAACTGTTTTTTTTTTGGCCCAATCATGGACGACTCCCGGCACCCCAGCTGGGGGTCCAAGTCATTTTTCGTTAATATATATAGTTTATGTACAATTACGTGAATGATACAATCTCCTTTATTTCAATAATGTCTTTTCGTTTTAAGAATGGTTAATATATATAGTTTATGTACAAATACGTGAATGTACATTGAGAATATAATAAATCTAGTAGCTCGTTATATTAGTATTGCACATAATCACTATCTAGTTAGATCTTTATTGTTTTGAGAGAACCATACGAAAATCCACCATTATTTATTTATCTATTCAGTTTGGAGTTATATGATTAATGTTAATATGTTCTCTTCTGCAAAGGATATTAAATCAATCCACCATGCTTGATTTTTACCTGATGCTAATGAGTGATTATGGGTATTGTGAATGTTAACGAGGTTAGAATATGAGATTACTCTTATATTTGATTACATGTATCTTAATGAGGAATAATTGTGAATAAATTATTATTTATTCAATAATGTTTACTCAAAGTTTTTATTTTGATTTGAAATTTAAATTATGATACGATTAGTGTTGGACCATTTTAATATCTTTTATTTATTATTTTGGTGTAACCATTTTTTCTTAGTTAATGGTCATTATTTTGGTGGTGTAACCATTTCTCTTGTTTAATTGTCATTATTTTTTGGTGTAATTTGTAAGGTCCTAATAGCCTATAAATAGTCCATCTCATCTACTTTTTTCTACAACAACATACACCAACTATTTTCTATAGAAGAGAGATTACTACCAAAGAATGGTGTTTTTCTTGGTGGAGCTTTGGGTTCACCATCTTGTGCAGAGTTAGCCTGAACTATACGACAAGTGGTCGGGCTGTTGTATCCTAGAGGGGACAAGTCATAATTTTGTGACTGCTGCATCGATATTGGGGTTCTTCCTACCGCAGTGGGCTTGATCTCCTTAAAGAAAATGAGATATCCGTGCCTCAGCCTGATCTATTTGTATCTCATTTTCTTTGCATCATTTATCAATAAAATATAATTTTTTCTGATATTTTCACCAACAATTTTAAGGAGATCAACCATGGAACAAGTACTAGAAAAAACCAATGATGGAATTGGAGATCTCAACAAACTTTTCAAGTTCAAAGGAGTTCATTTTAAGCGGTGGAAAGAAAAAGTTCTTTTTTACCTTAGCCTTTTGCAAGTTGCATATATTATTATCGAAAAGAATCCAAACAAAATCCCAACCGAGGAGATAAATGATGAAGACTACGAGGCACATGAAGCAAAAGTGGCTTCCTATAATACAGTTATTGATTCAGGTGCTCCCTCAAATCTTTAGGGCGAGACTATTTTGACAGCTTGCCATGTGATAAATAGAGTGTCATACAAAAAGACTAAAATTGTACCTTATGAGTTGTGGCGGGGGCATAAACCAAATTTAGGTTATTTGAGGGTTTGGGGTTGTTTAGCCTTTATGAGGCTTGCAGATCCTAAACGACTTAAATTGGATGAACAAGCTACCACCTGTGCTTTTCTTGGGTATGCATTGCATAGTACAGCTTATAGATTTTTTGATATGAAAAATAATATTATTTTTGAATCAGGTGATGCTATTTTTCATAAAAATAAATTTCCTTTCAAATCTAGAAATAGTGGGGGTCAAATAATTTCTGAAAATATTTTATCCATGCCTAACTTTTCTACTCCTTCTCAAGTTTTTCAAGAACAAGAAAATTCTCAAATCCAACCAAGGAGGAGTAAATGAGCTAGAGTTGAAATTTTTTTTGGCCCTGACTATTATCTTTACAACGTGGAAGAAATTCCTCTTACGGTGCAAGAAGTTTTATCATCACCTGCTGCTATTTTCTAGAGAGAGGCTGTAAATGATGAGATAGACTTACTACTTTAAAATAAAACATGGAAGCTAGTGTATTTACCTCCAGGTTGTAAAACTATTGAGTGTAAATAGGTCCTTTGTAAAAAACTTAAACCGGATGGAACTATAGATAAATATAAAGCGAGGCTTATCATTAAAGGTTTTAAGCAACAAGTTGATATTGATTTCTTTGATACTTTTTCTCCGGTTACTAGAGTTACATCCATTAGACTGTTGATTGCAGTGGCTGCAATTCATAGTTTAAAAATTCATCAAATGGATGTAAAAACAACATTTTTAAATGGAGATTTAGATGAGGAGATTTACATGGACCAACCCGAAGGCTTTGTGGAGCCTGGCCAAGAAAGCAAGGTGTGTAAGCTAACTAAATCCCTTTATGGTTTAAAACAAGCTCCTAAACAGTGGCATGAGAAATTTGATTCCTGCATGCTTGAGAATGGCTATAAGACGAATGAATGTGATAAGTACATATATTATAAAACTTGTGAGAATGCACATGTGATTATTAGCCTATATGTGGATGATCTACTTATCTTTGGCTCTAATTTGCATATTATAAATGAGACTAAAAATATGCTCAATAGTCAATTTGATATGAAAGATATTGGTGAAACCAATTTTATTTTGGGAATTAAAATTACCAAGACTAATGATGGTATTTTTCTTGATCAGTCACATTATGTTGAGAAAATATTAAAGAAATATAATTTTCTAGACTGTAAACATATTGCTACTCCTTTTGATGCAAGCATAAATTTGTCTGTTGTAACAAATGAAAAGGCAGTAATTAATCAAAAGAAATATGCTAGCATGATTGGTAGTTTGAGATATGCTACTGACTGTACTAGACCTGATATTGCATATGCTGTTGGAGTACTTAGCAGGTTTACTAGCAAGCCAAGTCGAGATCATTGGCTAGCCATGTGAAGAATTATGAGATATTTATCTGGAACCAAAAATTATGGTTTGTTTTATAACAGGTATCTTGCTATACTTGAGGGATATAGTGATGCTGATTGGAACACTTTGTCAGGTGATTCTCTCTACCTCGGGTTTTATTTTTACCTTAGGTGGTGGTGCTATATGTTAGAAGTCGAAAAAACAGACTATAATTGCTAATTCTACAATGGAAGCTGAGCTTATAGTGTTAGCTTCGGCATGTAAGGAAGCGAATTGGTTGAGAGATTTGTTACATGAAATTCCTTTTTGGGAAAAACCAATTCCTCCTGTGTTAATTCGTTGTGATGGCACTGCTGTTATTGGTAGAGTGAACAATCATTTTTATAATGGTAAATCCAGACCTATTCGAAGGAAACACAGTAATGTGAGATCCTATTTGAGTAATGGCATCATAACTGTGAATTATGTAAGATCTTGTGATAATCTTTAACTGCTAACCAAGGCCTTGGCGAGAGATAGGGTCTGGAATACATCGAGTGAGATGGGTTTGAAGCCTATAAAATCATAAACCATGTATGAGGATATCCAACCTAGGGACTAGAGATCCTGTAACTAGGTTCAATGGGAAGAATGAATCATATGGTAGTTGTAACAAATGCACTCTTTAATATTTTGTAATCCATCCCTATGATGTAAGTGCATTTGTTCTGTAATGTTGGAGGGTTGAGTTTTTATACTCTTAATGAAATTTTGTAGCTCTTGTTGAGTGGGGTGTATAAATTACAGGAGCATCCTTGACAGATTTCACCTATGTGAGCATGAAAGTGAGGCTGCTTTCTATGAGAATAAGGCTTATTCTCAAATATGCTCATGAAAACTGGGATTAGCACAAGGATGTAATGTGCTAGCTATTAAAGCTCATGTCAACATCTGGATTATTATGTGTGAGCAGTAATATTTTATTTCCCCTAAGCAGTCATAGTTCAAGTCTGAGACCACTACTGACTCTGGAGTAGAGGTTGTTGTTTCACTAATGAAGGTTCTATACAGAGCAGACCTTCATGATGCATACTAATCTATCTTTGTTTGGTAATCTCTTTTATCCTTGTTGATATTAAAATGAGTGGGGGATTGTTGGACCATTTTAATAGCTTTTATTTATTATTTTGGTGTAACCATTTTTTCTTAGTTAATGGTCATTATTTTGGTGGTGTAACCATTTTCTCTTGTTTAATGGTCATTATTTTTTGGTGTAATTTGTAAGGTCCTAATAGCCTATAAATAGTCCCTCTCATCTACTTTTTTTTACAACAACACACACAAACTATTTTCTATACAAGAGAGATTACTACCAAAGAAGGGTGTTTTTCTTGGTGGAGTTTTGGGTTCACCATCCTGTGCAGAGTTAGCCTGAACTATACGACAAGTGGTCGGGCTGTTGTATCCTGGAGGGGACAAGTCATAGTTTTGTGACTGCTGCATCGGTATTGGTGTTCTTCCTACCGCAGTGGGCTTGATCTCCTTAAAGAAAACGAGATATCCGTGCCTCAGCTTGATCTATTTGTATCTCATTTTCTTTGCATCATTTATCAATAAAATATAATTTTTTTCTGGTATTTTCACCAACAATTAATAGTTGTCAAAGTGACCTAATCGGAATGACACATAGATATCAAATCAAATAATTGAAATTTAATACCATTCCCAAGTATTAAAAAATAATGACTTTGCAAATCGCAATTCTTTAATTACAAAGATATTAAGTTGGCCCATAGGTGCACTACTTCTAAGTAATTGTTAAATTAGAATATGATAGTTGATGGGTATTCATAATTGATATTGGAATGATACCCAAAGGTAACCGATCAACTTAATTATGGATATTTTATCAACTACTCATATTGGTGAAAGATAATCACCATAATTATTAAATAGTTTGCTATTAGATTATCCCAAAGGTAAATCACGGTGATACTATTTGTGATTGTTTAAACATGTGTTTATCTTGACTAATTGTCAATTATTGATTACTCTAACCATTAATGTAGTGAACATGAATTATTGATTAAAGTTTTATTTCGCTATATTTTATACCTTGTTTGTTTCGATTTTAAATGATAAAGATTTCTCCAAAAATAGAATAAGTTCAGTTTCATCTCGATATTTTGAATTTTGACTTAGTGTTACTATTTAAGAAAATTTCGCTATTATGATTCAAGTAGTGTGAAAGAAAAAAAGACTTTTCATAAAGTATAAAAGGATCAAACAAATAAAATTTATGTTTTTATCCGAATAAGTATAACGAACATTTAGTTTTAACTTCCTTAAATTGATAATACTAAATAATGTGAAAGAACATTTCCGAACTGTTAATAAGTTTTTTGCTAGGACACTTATCGTTAAGCTTAACAACATAAAATTTGATGGTATGCATGAGATGTATGAGCATACCATTGAATTGTCTAACTTGACTGCTCAATTAAAGAATTTAAGAATATTTGTGAATGAGTTTGTTTTCGTGCAATTTATTTTGAATTATTTATCTCTTTAGTATGGGTTATTTATATTAACTATAATTTTATGAATAGTAAGTAAAAAGTTAATAAATTGACTAGTATGTTTATTTAAAAAGAGAAAAAACTTAAGTAATTTAGATATCATCTATTGCTCTTGTAATTGAAGGAGTCAAAAAGAAAAGGAGGATGTTTATAAAAGGACATAAATAAATAGCCGCATAAAAAAAATGAATCTGCTCAAGATTTTCAGTCTCATACGAAAGAAAATAGCTACTCATGTTTTTGATACAGTGCAAGATTATTTTCAAACCAATTATGTTAAATCTACAATTGAAATTATTGGGCTTTATTGTTTATTTTTTAAACATTGATCATTAGTTAGACTTTGTTTAAAAAAAAACTATGCTTATTCTAATTTTGAAAAATTATTTATTGATTTGTCTAAACTTAATTAATCTTGATGGTTTTTTTTTTCAAAATTTAGAATAAAAGTTTAATTTATTGAAAATATCTCTTTTATTAATTTTGGTATTATTTATGATGGTTTGTATAAATTAAAGTTTATAATTTCTCAAAAATTTAATTTATCTTGCATCATTATGTTGGTCCTAAATATAGTTTGACAAATGAAAACTCATCAAACTTGTGGCATAAAAGATTTTATTGCTTTTAATGGGAGTGTGGGTTGCATTAAGAAAAAGCAATTCAATCACATTAAGTAAAGTGCCACAAGATATACAGGGTTTCTTCATATTATCCAAATAGACATTAATGTGCCCTTTTGACACATCATGTTTGGTAAATAAAATTATTTTATCACTTTTATAGATGAATTTTCACTTTATGATTTTGTTTATTTGTTGCATAACAGATCTCTAGTAAATGAACACATTGATGTGTATATTATTAAGAAATAAAGACAATTAAACAAAAATGTGAAAACATAAAGATAGTGCAAAACACAAGTCTATTTGCTAAACTCTATGAAAGGCATAATGCCTCAGCAGAATGATGTAGTTGAGAAACATTATTGTACTATAATGAATATGAATAAGAGTATATTAAATAATTTCTAAATACCCATAATATTGTGAATGTATGTCATTATGATTTATTGTTTTCATATAGAATTTGGTTCCTAGTAAGGCAGTTTCAAACACTCACTTTGAATTGTGAACATGAAGGAAACCAAACTTAAGACACATGCATATTTGAGGTTGTCTACAAAATTATAATTATTGATCCTTATGAAAAGAAATTGGATTTTAGAATAATCAATGGTTATTTTGTTGATTATCTTGAAAATTCAAAGGGTTACTATCTTGGTCATAGTACAAGAATTGCAGAAACCGACAATATCAAGTTTAATAAGAATGGTGAAATCAGTGGGAGTGATAAATCATGAAATGTGATTATTCAATAAATTTAGGTACAAGTATCATTACCCATGATTTGAAAGAAATAGTCGTTCCTATAATTGTTAAACAACTTAATATTTTAGAACAACAAATGAATAACCAATTACTCCATAATATAATTATCACCAATGAAAAGTTGTAGAAGAACCACAATAAATAATATTAAGAAGATCTCATAAGGTAAAGAGATTTGTCATTTCAAATGATTATGTGGTATATCTATAACATTCTTATTATAATATTGGGATAAGTAAAGACTCGGTTTTATTGTCACAAGCCATAGAAAGTATTGATTCTACTAAACGAATTGATGTTATGAATGACAAGTTGAAATCAATGGATCAGAATGAAAATTGGGATTTCATTTAATTGCCTAAGGACACAAAAATATTTATTCTTTTAAGGGCAATATAAAATGATATAATGCTAGATATGTGGCCAAAGATTTTACTCAAAAAGTAGACATTGATTAAGAGAGATATTTTTTTACTTATTTCTTAAATAGTTAATTTAGAATCATTATGGCATTAGTAGCTCATTATGATATTGAGTTGCATTAAATGTATGTGAAAATTAATTTTCTAAAAGTGAATTTAGATGAAGAATTTTGTATAGATCAACTTAAAAGTTTCTCTCTTGAGGAAAATGAAAATGTGACTTGCAAACTTAAGAAATCAATTTATGAACTTAAACAAGCTTTCTAAAAATTGTATCTTAACTTTTATGATACTATTTCCTTTGGATTTAAAGAAAATATTTTTGATTAGTGTACATATCCAAAGATCAATGAGAGCAAGTTTATATTTATGATTTTGTATGTTGATGATATTTTGCTTGTCAATAATGTATGTGATATATTGCACGAGTTAAGAAATTTCTCTTTAAGAACTTTGAAATGAAATATATTAATAAGACAATCTATGTGATAGAAATTAAAATATTTCTGAATGAATCACATGAATTGTTAAGATTATCTAAGAAGGTATATATTAAAAGTTCTATAGAGATTCAGAATGAGAGAATATTCACATAAAGTTATCCATGTTCCGAAAGGAAATAAGTCCAGTTTTATGCAAAAATTTATAAAATCAATTGGAATGAAAATGATTCTTTATACATTTATTGTAAGAGGCTTAAATAAGGAAGAGATTGTAGACCGCCCCGAGAACTCCGCCTCCACACCGCAAGGGCGCCAATCGCTTTGTTCTCGAGCTACTACAGTGCCTGACTCATATCACGCTTCAATCTAATCTCACAATGTGCAATGTGAGACCGATAAATCACCAAAGAGTCCAAATCCGACAAATCGCTTTTGGAAAATCGATTTTAATAAAGAAGTGCCAAACATGGACAGCTTTGCGATATAGAGTCAAGACCTAAATATTTTGTTTTAGGGAATTTAGGAAACCCCGACTCGTGCCTAAGGCCACGTGTCCGCTATCACCAAAGTTGCCTCAAATGAACTTGGGTACGAGGAAAAGGTCATGCAATGAGCACTCGCCGATCGATCAAGGATCGGCCTGTACTAAGCATGATATTTTATTTTTGAAAACACATGTGTTCTTATTTCGATTATTAACCTAGAATTACTATGTGATGCGCATAGCATACAAGTATAGACTAAATCGCCTAAGTTGGAACAAAACATTGCATGTTCGTTTGTTTGAAAACGGTTTGAAGTTTGCTATTTGCAAGTAGGCTAAGTCGCGGATTTCAATGAATTGTTCCAATTCAAGCAATCCAACCTTCACCCACAGGCACTCAAGCAGTTAATCACTTAAGCAGTTAGCCTCATGGCAAGCATGCTAAATATGACAGTCACTTACACACATACAAGGATGCTAAAACGTAAACACTCACAGTGTACTCCGAGCCAAAACAGAGAACTAGTTAGAAATCATGCATGATCCTAGTTTGTGTTAAGAAGGCTAATGCAACACATGCAAAAATGTAACTAAGATAAGCTCAGCTACTCTAAGATGGCATATGAGATGCAACAATTCGATAAATGTATTCAACTTGGAATTGAAATACAATGCAGTTTGTATGATGCGCCGAGCCCGGTGCATGCAAAATAGATGAATGATGCACGCATGCAAGCATATGGTATGCTAATTGAAATATGCCCTAAAACTAACCATCGTAAGCGGTTAAGTAAAAGGGAGAAAGAAATGGAGGTTGGAAGACATGTATCACACGCCCGCTTATTACAACAGTTGGCCCTCTCGACGGAGGGTCCGAATAAGAAGCTAACTAGCTAATCTAAACTAATTAAACTAATTATTACAAATCAAGCTAATCAAATACAAATAAGCAGCTAAACGCATTAACTACTTAAGTACAGAACCAAAGCATAAGCTAGCTAAGGAAAGCAATAAAGAGAGGTCCTTAGGATGAGGAGTGCATGCATGCTCGGTCGCCTCGTTCAGAAATCCAATGCGATGGCCCGATGTCTCTCGCTTGCAATCGCCCTCGTAACATTGCACAAAGCCCCACAAAGCTTCAACTCCACCATGGGAACCTATAGGAACATGGCCAACCAGTTATTGATGTTGCTAACCACCCGACGACTTTTCTTTCTTTGCCGCACTGTAAAAAGTGGTCGGCCAATTAGTTGTTCGTCGGCCGACAGCTTGTTGTCAGACTCTTCCACTTTTGCAACAGAGAGCAAGAAAGGGCATGACAATGTATTTGTAAGATATGTGCACAACCACTCTCCTATCATTTCATAAGCTCAAGGGAGTGGTTCTCGACCTGCCACGAATCACGCATCTTGATGCATGATGGCCGAGAAGCCAAGATTGCACAATTCAATGTAAAATGAATGCACAAATAAACACATAAAGCCTTGACCTCTATCATGCTTGATCAAGAGGGTCGGCGACTGAGAATTGAGACACGTTTCATCACTTCAAGTATGAAACGTCTTCGCTTCTCGTGGTTTGGACTAACACCTAATCCAAACAAATGCAATGCAACTCAAGCATGCAAAACAAAATGCCAACAACAAGCATGCGCAATACAATGTAACATGGCATACACAATGCAAACAACAATATAGCATACACAATGCAATGTAACATGGCATACACAATGCACTATGACATGATCAACTTAACAAAGCTAATGACATGCAAACAATGCTAATACAACATGAGCATGCTGTCAAGGCTAATGCATGTATACACAATGCAAGGCAACATAAGCATGTAACAACATGAGGCAATGTAACAACATTCACATAACATGCTCGATGGACTTAAACCAAAATGTACAGACCTACCATGTCTAAATCAGTGGCCATAAAGATGAAACTAAGGCATGCAGATCAAGACAAACATGCTCAATGCAATGGCCCATCAACTAGGCATAAGAGCACAACTCTCAAGAGTGGTCAAAGAGTGATAAGCATGGAGGTGTAACAACACTATAAGCTCTGAAATTAAGTAAGAAATGATGCCAAATCATTCAAACAACATAAGCATGGCATGCTAAGGTCCTTAAAGCATGAAGCTAGTAAAGAGGACTACAAAGGGGGCATGCAATACATGGCACAAATGCATGAATCAACCACGGACAAAGCTTAATTAGGTTTAAACAAAGACCAAAACATGCTAGGATGAGGGCTCAAGGGCCTAGGCAAAATGGCATACACACTTGGCCATAAACAAGGCAACAATGCATAACACTCAAAGGCACTTAAAGAGTGAATGAAGTGGGAACATAGCAATGCTATAAGCTCTGAAATATCATGGTAAATGATGCCAAATCATGTACACAACACAAATGAAGCATACTATGGTACCCAAAGCTTGAAGCTAGCATAGGCATTTGCACTACAGCTATGCAAAACATGAAGCATATGGCAAAGGCAACCCAAAACAGTCCTATAACATGTCAAAATAAGTCTAAAACATGTATGAAAGGAAGCCAAAACAAGCTAACATGAAGGCCATAAGACATGATGTGTGCAAGGCAAATAAGGTGGATTACACTACACCTATCAAGACCAAGCATGAGATGGCTTCGCCGACAAAAATTAGAGTTATATCATGGCAAAATAATCCTAAAAACACATTGAAATGATAGCTCGCAAGCTTAGGCATGAAGGCATACACAATGATTCATTCCTAGGCATAAAGGACAAACCCTCCAAAGCATTGAAAGAGTGAAAGATATGAATGCATGAACATGCAACATGCACTGAAATCTCATAACAAATGATGCCAAATCATTCAAATAGCCCAAGTAATACATGCTAGTGGACTTGATACACAAAGCTAACAAGCTAGAATGCATTATAGCTATATAAAGCATAGCATGCATGACCAAAACAACACAAATTAGAGCTAGAGCATGCTAGAACATGGACAAAAGCTTCTTAGAGTTAAGCCAAAATTATGTTAGAATGATGGTCTAAAGCATGATACACATTAGGCTAGTTTGTGGGATTGCATTACAAGTGCATGGAGCATGCATGGGGCTATCAAACCAAACCTTAACAGAGGTATATCATGGCAAAAAAAAAAAACCAAGAACATGCTGAGATGGAGTCAAAACAAGCTAGAAAGACATGCTACTTCATGAAGCACTCAAAGCTAGTTTGCAAGATTTACACTACAAGTGTACAAGGCATGCAAGGAATGACAAAACCAAGTCAAAACAGTGGTATGCCATGCTAAAATAAGGCCTAAAATAGGCTGAGATATGGCCAACACAAGCTTAACAAACATGCTCAAACATGAGGCATTCAAAGCAAGCATTCAAGAACACAAGGAGAGGGGATGACCCTATCCTTTTTGGGACCTCAAAACACCATTTCCACCACTGAAATTCCTCTAGAATTCAGTGGTAGAAAGGTCATGCAAAGGCTAAAACAAGAGCCTAAAGGGATGGCTCAAAATAAGGCCTAACAAGACCTAAGAGGGGGTAGACTACCCCAACACAAAAGAGATTTTAAACAAACATGTTAAGCATACAAAATCGTAACTTTTGCGCTTTAAAGTCAAGCCAAAATAAGAATGAAAATAGGTCCAAAAGCTTAAACCAAAACAAGGGTTTTAAGGGTTAGAAGCTCACCTCAAGAACACCTTCAAAGTCGCAACTCAAAGAACTTCTTTGAGCTCAAACCAATCCAAAAACTCTAAAACCAACCTCAAAGAGCCTCAGCAACAGAAAGATGGTGTTTTAGTGTGTGTTTGTGTGTTAAAGTGTGATAAAATGACACTTTCAAGCACAAAAATGAAGAGGATGGAGAATTATAGAGACAAGGGTGTATGTATAGCTCAAGCAACCAAATCTGAACCTGGAGGAGGAGGGGGGATGTTCTCTCTTATAGAGAACAAGAAACAAGCGTGTTGGACAAGCTTTTAGCCTAAATCCATCCCTCTATACATGTATGGAGGATGGCTTCTGTGCTTACTAGCTCACACAGCTAGTAAAAAAATATCTCCCAGAAGCTGGTAGAAAGCTGCTGACCACTTGAAGTGGTCGGCTAGCTACTTGTAGTGGTCGGCCGACCACCACAAGTGATCTCTCAAAAACAAAACTGGTCGGCCAGGGGTAGGAGAGGTCTGCACACTGAAAGCAAGTCAATGGTGTGGTGGCCGACTAGAAAAGGTGGCCCAAAGACCAAGAAAACCAGTTGCTCGGCTAGAAAACTGGCTGGCAGGAAGGAAAGTGGTCTCCAAGGGGAAGAACTGGTCTCCCACCCTTGTACCACCTTCCAAACAAGAAAAACAAGGTTTGTACCAAAAACAAACCAAAAAGGATACAAGACGAAAGTTCAGGAGGCAAAGCGTGTAGCCGAAAGCCTCGAAAACTAGTTTACCGGCACCAAAAGTGGTCTATGACCACAAAAGTGGTCTCTCAGACCACAATGTCTCTCCAGGCAGAGGAAACAAGGTGTGGTTCAAAAACTACGCCAAACAGAGAATGTTAAGTGGTCCTGAGTCAAGGCGTGTGGCCGAAGGCTTCGAAAATTGGAAACCGGTCTCCAAACGAGGAAAGTGGTCTACGACCACAAAAAGGTGGCCTACAGGACCTCTCCCTCCCTCCAGGGAAGAGAAAACAAGGTTCGGTTCGAAACCAAACCAAAAGGGAAGCAAGACAAGGCGCTCGGCCAAAGGCTTCGGAAACCGGAAACTGGCCTACCAGAGGAAAAAGTGGTCTACAACTACAGAAAGTGGTCTACGGACCTCTCTCTCCCCTCCAGGAAAGGAAAACAAGGCTTAGTCCACAAACCGAGCCAAAGCACAAAGAGTTCAGAGGCCCGGAGACAAAGCACTCAACCGAAAACTCTGGAAACTCAAAACGAGCACAACATGCACAATCACCAAGCGCTCAATCGATGACGTCTGAGTCTTAAAGTCGGTCAGAAATGGGGTGTGATAAGGAAGTGATAAGGTAATCATAGGAAATAAAAGATTACTTGCTCACATTTATGAAGTCTGATAATCTTGAATTAATTGGCTACTTAGATTTAGACTTTAGATGATATATTGATAGTAGAAAATTCACTTTTGGTTCTTTGTTTCTATTATGCAGAGGAGCAATATTAAGAAAAGTGTTAAATGAACTATCTTAAGTATCCTCCATGAAAGTGAATTTGTGGTGTGCTTTGAGACTACATTTCATGAATTGTTATTGTGGAACTTTATCTCAGGACTTGGGATTGTCGACTTTTGATGCCAAGTTGTTGGGAATTTATTGTGATAATTTCGCAATTGTTTTATTTTCTTAGAATGACAAGTATTCTAATGATGCTAAACACATAGAATTAAAATACTTTGTCATTAAAGAAGAATTTTAGAAATAGAAAGTACTAATAAAACACATAAGTATATAACTTTTAAGTGCAAATCTATTGATGAAATGATTACTCTTAAAGATAATTAAGAAACTTGCCAATTGGGTCTTGAATGTAATCCATAATAGTTGTTTATGATTGATTGTGTTATTTGACACATTGAGATCTAATTAATTGTGTTTCTGATATATTTCATGTTATGAAATGAGTACGTACATATATAAGAATGAATGAATGATGATAGGAATATAAAAGACATTATCGTTGGACCTCTTTATACTCTTCACTTAAAGGGCTGTGTTAAACTAGTTGCTAGTGTTGTAGTATATGGAAGGGACTATATCGCACTATTGGTGTAGAACCACCATGACTCATATTAGTGAACTATTTATTATAGCATTATGATGATGACCAAATTAAAGGTAATATTGAATTTGGTTTATTGCGCGCCTAATGTTAACCTTATTAAATCTTGACGTAAGTTCTCATATGGGCCAAGTGGGAGAATGTAAGACTAAATTATTTATTTAGTTATTATATTGACCCACATGATATGGTAATATGAATTAGAGATTTGGCAGGATTATGATTCCATATTTTTTTGCTACAATTAATTGGTAAATGAAGAAGAGTGTTTTCCAAGTATCCTACTTTGATGGGAAAGTGGAATCATTGTTGAATAAGGAAACTGGTCCTTTCTCTACATATAAAAGGACATTCAGATTACCCATCAAATTAATGATGAATTCAATGTATTCTAAAGAGGGTCAAGAGAGAGAAACCTTTTTCTACCAATATTGTTATTAGGTTTAAGTTCAATCAATTATAGATCACTCTAAGGTTTCGCATAACTGATTTGGGTATGTTATTTATTTTCCGCATTATGTTATTATTTTTGAAAATCATGATAGTTCACGATTTTGGATTATGAAAGTTATTATATGCATAACACCATAAAATTTTTACACTATGAACAAAATGTAAACACACCAAAATTTGAAATCAACTTTGATAGAGAGCTCTAATAGTAGCTCTACTAAGTTGGCACACTAAAAAAAAAAAGAAGAAGACAAGACACAAGAAAGAAAAAGACAAATTAATGCTATTTTAGAGCTCTAAAATATTTTTCTAAAGCAACTTTGATAGAGAGCTCTAGTAGAGCTACTATTAGAGCAGCTTTACTAGAGCTCTCCATCAAAGTTGATTTCTTTAAGGACTTTACATAAACATCTAGCATTCACAAACTACTCAACCTAAAGCCGCAGTAATCATTTACAGCCACAAACCCATCTATCAATAATAACAATAAGAGAAAACACCTAAAATGCATATTTTTATTTTCTCCTGCCACCTTCAAATTTGAGATTGATTTGTATTTTCTTGTGAAACCTCAGCAACCTTCGAATCAACAAAACAGTGTGTGAGACAGAAGTAGAGAGAGTTGAAGGATGTGGACTGCATAGCAATGGTCATACTTCAAATTTTGGAGTTGGAGCGGTAATCTAAAATAAAATAAAAAAAATTATTTTAAATCTCTTTAACGTTAACGCGATAAAAAGTCTTTCAAGTGTACTAGTTGGCGCATGGGGTCGCATCACAGTTACAATATTTATTTAAGAAATTTCTGTATATACAAAATGAGTTATTTTTCTATATTTTTAAACTTTTTTCTTTTACCAACCAAAAATTTATTAATAAGATGAATACAAATTGGGGAGAGGAATACGATCAATTCAAAATCGGAACCAAACTGCACATCTCCAACATAAAACAGTCACATAACTATAAAACACTAAAATATGAAAATATTATGTACCATTACGTACTTGCTAACAAGATAGTTACATACCAACATATAAGACCAAAGGCAAACAAAAGAAAAACACAACTCAATTGACCAATGAATCAAATAAATTAAACAAGGAAATAAGATGAGCCTGCACTCATATCTCTGTTGATATCATTTCCTTCTTACTTTGATCTTTCCAATACCTTTAATGCAATTATAGAAATAAAATAACCTCAAAGTCCTAAAGTACTTTATGTTGGACAATCTTCACTGTATTTAATGAAATAAATTATGTTTGTGTACTTAACAACAAACGGAATACAGAAGAAATAAAGGAAAAGAGAGAGATTGTTTGATTACAAAAAATCAAACTAGTAACTAAAAATAAATAAATTAAAAACAAAACAGATTTTTATTTTGTTACAAAAACAAAATCAAAATCAAAATCTGATATAAATAAATAATAAAACAGAAAATAAAATTAACAACTTAGTTTATTAATTTCTCAAACAAAGTTTTAATCAAGTCTAGTGTTTAACACTGTGTCCTTGAGACAGATTCGTTCTCTCCACGTTGCTTTCATATTGTGGACGTCTATCTCCTAGGATAAAATGATCAACAACAAACAATAACAACACTACAAACTGTTTGCACAACGAACACACTTTGTGATTACACTCTTCTCACGTAAAATTGTATAAAAGAAAATGCAGAGTATTGGATGTAATTAGGGACAAAAATTGGAGTCCAAAATCCAAATGAAGGACTTGTCTATTTATAGATGTAATGGTGACTTTTCAATTTGAATTCAACATGTATAGTACTTGTTTGGTTTGAATTTTAAATGATATTAAACTGCTTTTTGGGTTTGAATTTGATTAGATAAAAAATTATATTTGAACAAAACTGAATCATGCAATTTCAATATATTTGTACGTAAACCGTAAGAGGTGCAAATATTGAATTTGAATTTTCCAAATTAAAATTTAAATTCAAACTATTTAATTTATTTTACAAAAATTAATAAATAAATAAATAAATTCAAATATTTTTGGCCCAAAAAGATAGGTATTGGGTTAGACAAGCCCAATCCAACCTCACACTACGCACCTGTGCCCAAGCCTAGCTCGCTCGGACGGCCGACGGTGCACTGGTTATTTTTGGGTCTAATAGGTCTAGCCTATTTTTCCCATAACCTCTCCCTCTACAAAACTTAGGTGTCCCTTGGGGCCTACCCCAAGTTCCAAACTCAAACCTTATAAACCCATTCAAAGTATGCTCACCAAATCAAGGGACAAGCCTTAACCAAACATTTAGGAAATTTCACCAAAAACCCCATTTCCATGGAGCTCTTTTTGGCTTCAATTTCTCAGTCACCTGATAATGGTTTTGAGCAACCAAATATACCACATGAATCACAACGCAACATAGAATGTGTTATCACTTAGACCCGCCAACTTTGGCGTATGGGTCCTACCTAAAAAATAGACTAAAGTTAAGGAAAAATCATATTTTCCAAAACCATTTCTAACACTTTAATCCAATAAGTAGTCATT
This sequence comes from Camellia lanceoleosa, assembly GCA_025200525.1. Taxonomy (NCBI): domain Eukaryota; kingdom Viridiplantae; phylum Streptophyta; class Magnoliopsida; order Ericales; family Theaceae; genus Camellia; species Camellia lanceoleosa. The sequence goes on from CM045768.1 coordinate 12,547,795, forward strand.
ATTTTTATTCTATAATAGAACTATAATCACCTCCAATTTAGTTTCCTTCAGATAAAGATTAAGTCATTTGTTACCTTCCATAATGTCTATAGAATTGCAAAACACTCCCAAATGTTCCTTTCAACAATCAAGGTGAATGAAATTCACTTCCAGCTCTCTTAGTGTCTTTGTGGCAAGAAGATAGCATGCCTGTGCCAATTTTTGGGAACCTCGAATTTGCTCAATGCCACGTTCAGTCGGAAAGCAAAGTAGTTGATGATAGGTGCTTGGCACAGCCTGCATGGTGTATAGCCAAGTTCATCCCATGATGAGATTATACGGCGAAAGAAGCTTGACAACCAAAAATTCTACATCCACTGATCGGGAGCCCACCCGAACTGGTAGTGTGATTTTGCCCAACGGATATTCTGGATTAGCGTTGAAGCCGAATAACGGATAATGAGCTAAAGATAGGTCTGACTCAGTGAAACCGAGTTTGACGAAGCTTTTGTAGTACATAACTTCCAAAGTACTCCCCTGGTCAATGAGAACACGTTCAACGATGAATCGGTTTACGCGTAGTTCGATGACCAATGGATCATTGTGGGGGAGCGTTACACCGACCAAATCAGAATCATCGAAAGTAATACTCACAGCTTCATGGGGCTGTTTCACTGGTGTGGTTTACTTTTGGGGGTTAGGATGCGACTAAATTGTATGTACTGCAGATACCGTCGGCAAGCTGTATATCATATGGATTACGCCGAGTGGAGGTGAATCTTGCCGTAAAGCAACTATTTTGGTTGAGTTGTTCTTTCGAACGTGTTGTTGAAGCTGACCGTCTTGTACCAACTCCTCAAGGTAATCCTTCAATGCATAACAACTGTCGGTATCATGACCGTGGTCTTTGTGATATTCGCACCGCCTATCCCGTCTCCTCGTGTCGGGAAGTTCCACCATCTTGGGTGGCCATTTAAAGAACGAAAGGTGTTGAACTTTAGACATAACCGCGCCGACGGCCCGGCTAACTCAGATATTTCTTGTCTCAGACGCCTTTATGCTACCGCTATCCACTTGAAGTTGTTCATTAGCTCGGTGAACATTGGTCATTTGATCAACAAGAAATCGCCTTTTTGTCTCGCTTAGCCCGATTTCGTGGTTCAATGCTCGCGATGGTATGCATTTCTCGGCTAAATGATTTCAGACGGGGCCGTCTTGTTGGCCTTGTGCCCGGCTTTGACCCGCAGGGCGCCATCTTCTACTTTGTAGTATTCCTTGACTTTCTTCATTAGCGACCGCATCGCTGTTTGGGGGCCTTCTGGTCAAGGAGCTGTAGAGGGCACTATCGGGATGCAATCCCATTTTAAAGGCCGTGGTGGCCATGGAGTCATTACAAGCATCATCTACTAGATTAAAGCATTCCCAATAGCGCACCGAATACGCACGTAGGGTTTTCCCTGGTTGGATTTGCATTGCTCAGAGAGAATCGGCCTACTTCGGCTGGACCTCATTGGTGATGAACCTTGCCCTGAAGGATTTTTGGAGTTGATGGAAGCTCTTAATCGATGTCGGTTCCAATTTATAATACCATCTGACGGCCAATGGTCCCAAACTGCTCGGAAATATTCGACACATAAGGGCCTCATCGTCTGCATGAAGCATCATGGCTTACTTGTAATGACGAATGTGAGTAGTGGGGTCCAATTTTCCATCGTATAGGGTGAACGATGGAGTTTTGAACTTTTGGGGTAGCACTGCCCTTGCAATCCGTCGCACAAAGGGGTCATGTTGATCTTCTTCGTCTAAATCAATTCTTCTTCGCTTATTCCGTGCACGCGGACTGCCTTCAGAAGAACTAGAGACTTTAGCTCGTCCCTTCTTTTTGGATTTTGGGGATGATGAGTTAGAATCACTTGCCACTATCATGTCTCCGAACTCGAGGTCGTCGACTATCCTTTCTCAGAGGTCGCCCCGATCTTGGCGCGACTGCTGGGATTTTGCCACCTCTAAGGCCAACTCGCCGAAGGCGCCGTTTCACCATCATGTTTTCCAACCTCTGCTCGCTTTTGCTTTACCGATCCATAATCACTTGCATTGTCTCATGTGTCAAGTCGAGGTGAGGTCCGGGCAACCGAGTCAAAGTTCAAGGCCCTTCATGCGGTAATGTTCTTCGCCCAAGCATGTTACTTGGAGTGGTATCATCTCATGGCGTAAGGTCGTCAGCGACTACCGGAGGATCTTCCGTCACGCCCGCCATGAATGTGCTGGAGTATTCCCACAGACGGCGCCAATTGTGGAGAAGTGGTTTGGAAATACTGGATCCTGAGGACGCCTTGATCCTCGCCTAGTCACCGAAAAGGAATGAACACTCCAATGTGGGTGCTTAATTAGCACCGATGGATAAGTCAGTGTATACTCTCTTGGTTGCTTGAATCTCAAGTTAATCTTACTTGTTCTCACATATCTTTCTTTGGCTAATGCTCATTTATTTATATTTTTCTTTTGGGCCTCAGGGTCGAGCCCACCCTCAATCCATTGCACGTTTATTTATTCGGCTTTTGTTTAATTGGTTTTTCGGCTGATTAGTCTATTTGGTCTTGCGATCGCCCAAAATGGAGCAGAATACAAATTCCATCCTTGACTGCCCTCATACCGTCATTCAGCTTTATTGCACGTATACCAACAATGTCTGACTCCCACAGTTCATATAGCAGATTATAGTTAGAAATCAAGTACGAAAAAAAAACTATAAATTTGAAATTCAAAGTCAAGAGCATGATTGGAAGATAAACTTGGAATAAACAAATGATCTACGTACCCAACATGACCAAGTTCTAGGTGCACAATCAAAATGTGAAAAGTATGATCAGGTATCAAGCCAAACAAGCCTCTTGTGTATCTATGCTAAATCTATAAATCAAACTTAAATTCATTTTAAAACTCATTAAAATTTTAAATTAAATTAAATAACTTACCACTCAACTCAAACTCTATTCAACTTGTTTATAATCCTAATTGTGTCAAGCCTATACCTGATAAGGTCCAATAGATGCAAATGAGGCTAGAAGATGGACTTGAAAGTGTTAACGAATGGTATAATTTTTTTTTGAAAAAAGAAGTGTACTCTATACACCTTGTAATCTAACATGATCACAACATTAGTAATATACATCACAATATGCCCCGATTTTTCTTATCGAAATGGTTCATAAAATTTTTCACCACAAGTGATTTGTAACATTTACCTCATACCAACCACAATGGTTCGTAACTCACTTTAGGAGTGTACACCATTCGCTATTCATAACTCACCATTCGTTACTCGTAACTTCTATCACAAAATGACAAAAAACAACACAAATATTTGTAACTTTCACCACAAAAATTCTTAATATGATTCTTGGAATCGAAAAGACTGATTAAATAAGAGCTAAAATCTATGTTCCAGAAGAATGAATAGACAAAAAAGAGGGCCAACAAAAATAGCAAGACAACTTGCACGAAATAACAGGAAAAGAATGAGCTTGGCATTGTTGATGGTCTTATGACCATTGTTCACTCCATTACTGGTTAGTGGTGGCTATTTGGTTGTTTTCATGGTTAATTGGTTATGTTTCTGCTTTGAATTATGAATTGTGATGTTGATCTTAAAGTGTTTTCTATTGAATTGTTATGCAACCACCCAAAAGACTGTTGACGGGCCATCAAACAAGGGCTGGAGAGGTGGAAAAGCTACTTCCTTTAACATTATTCCAAGCAGCACTGTTGATAGATGTAACAATTGTTGCCTATATTTGATTTGATTTGGTACAGTTTGATTCCTTGACATTGTCTTGGATGGGAACTCTGTATTTTGTTAATTTTAGTTTACTCTTGGTAGTATATGTTTCGTGGTCATGTGGTATTAAGCTTTTGGATTGATTTTCTTATGTTGTCCCTAATTTTACAGCAGTTGGAAAAGTTTTGCCAGCATTGAATGGTAAGCTGACCGGAATGTCCTTCAATCAAACCCATTTCAGAAATCAACACGAAATTCAGCTGAATCAAGCATATAAAACCCTAAAGCAACAATCAGAAAAAGGGGGAAACAGAGCATAATGTCCTTCAATCAACATGAAATTTAACTGAATCAAGCATATAAAACCCTAAAGCGAGAATCAGAAAGGGGGAAATAGAGGAAGGGGAAGAGAGAGAGAGAGAGACACACACACACACACAAAAATAGAGAGAAAGAGATAGACAGAGAGAGACTATGAGCGAGAGAGCTGGAGCAAAAGAAAGAGAGACACGGACAAACCGAGAGCAAACGCGTGCGCTCGCGAGAGAGAGAGAGAGAGAGAGAGAGAGAGAGAGAGAGAGAGAGGCGGTGGCGGTGGTGGTGGTCATGGCGATGTCCTCCGTATGGTGGGCTACGGTGAGGTGATTCTCAGTGAGGTTTGGTGAAGGACAGTTTGTGTGTGTGAGAGGTTTGAATGTTGTTTTCTATAACAGAGAAAGGGGCGGGCAAAATGAATTTGGTATTTAGCGCTCTAAAAAATGTTTTGGCTCTAAAAACTTTGAACCTTGGCGACTAATTTTGGTATTTGTCGGCAAATGAACGCTTATTGGCGACTAATTTTCCTTTTGGTTGGAAAGAAGTAACATTTGCCGACAAAATCTTTTGGTCGCCAAAGAGTAACCATAAAAATATGCCATTTTTTAGTGACTAACATTTCTTTTGTCGGAAAAAAACAATATACGACGACTAAAAAAGGATTTAGTAGCCTAAAATTTAGACAAACAGCGACTAATATACTTTTTAGTCACCAAAAGTAACATTTTTGCTGACTAAAAATAAATTTAGTCACCAATAAGTAATATTTCTCGACTAAAAATTTTTAGTAGCTACATCCTATACCATTGCCGACTAATATTTTTTTTAGTCGCCAAAAGTGATATTTTTGGTGACTAAATTTCTTTTAGCCACCAAATTTGGTCGCCAAAAATGCAAATTCTTGTAGTGACTGTAAGCAAGAAGTATTAAAACATCCTTCCGAGTACCTCATATACCCAAATTATCTTACTCTCTTGTTTATGGAGTTTCGGGAATAGATTATCAAATTCTTATACTTGACCAAGCATTACAGCTCCAACTCACAACAAAGGCTCTCATAGATTGAATTTATTTTGTCTTGTTTAGCGTAGATGAGGTTTTATTGCATGTAATGGTTGGATATATATATATGATTATTTTAGTGAGCTTTCAATTAGGGAAGCCCTCTAATTTTTTAGTCTGCATATTTAGGCATGTTGTCAGGTGTTGTGCCACACCCATAGTATGAATTTTTAGATGTGTAGAAACCTCTATTTTTTTGTCTGTCGTTATTTATTTTCTATCTTAATATGTGCCATTTAATTTTAATTACAAATTTGCACGTTGGACTTTTAATAAGAGGATTAGATCAACAATTAGAGTTGTTTTTCAGCAAAATTTGATGGTATTTAACTCCACAGGTGCAAGTTCTGCAAAAATTGGCATTTGGATAGGTTTATTGAACTTCATTCTTTAACAGATATTAAATGTCTCATGGGATATCATTTGCTTTGAAGAACTTAGATTTTTAATATTATATTATTAATTTCAATAGGTGAAATTTGTTTATCACAATGAATGAAAGAAAGTTTTTGATAAAGAATAGCATAATTTGCAAAATCTCTTATATTGTATGTCTAAGACTATAATAAGAGTTCAAACTTCAAGTTTTCCTAGGAGCACCAATATATTCTTGACCAATTAATAATAAAGGGGATGGGTTCTGTAGTCCTACAAATTCACAAACTGAGCAATCTAAATCTTGTAATAAAAACCTTATACAGGTTTATTTCTTAGTTTTAAATTTCAATTGTACATTACTGGTTTAAAGGCTTGGATATGTTTTTAGTCATAAACTTGTTTATTTAGGGCTTAGGCATTTTGTCAAGCAGGTGGTGTACCTAATTTGTCTATGCACTAACAGGTACCCATGAAAACAGAGACATGCAAATCAGATGTCAATATATCCATATATAGCAGGAAAAGGAGTAGAAAGTTCTAAATTATATACCAGATTGTGGATTTGGGGCAGTAATGTTGGAAAATGGCTTTTGAAAAACCTTATTTTTTGCTTACTCTGAGCATTAATTAAGGTGGGACCCAAGCGTTATTTTTAACGTATCTCATTGGGTTCATATTTAATGCCGCGTAGTGAATAACATCGTGTATTTGGTTGCTCAAAACCATTTCCAGATACATGAGAATTCAATACGCATTTTCGGGTTCGCGCATATGGTTTTAGGTGGGTTTCTTACACATTTGTGAAATGTGCTTGTCCCACATTAGAAAAGCTTAAAGATTTATATTCTAGCTTGGGATACATGGGATGGGCCTCAAGGGGTATCAAAGTTTGTGGAAGGATGAGGTTATGGGTAAAGTGGGCTAGTCCCATTGAACCCAAAACAAAAATCACGCGCGCACGCCCCACCGTCCGTTTGTCCAGTCGGGCGGGCTGGCCTGAGCTTGGGCACGAGTGTGAGGTTGGGTTGGGCTTGTCCGGCCTAATACTTATTTGTTCCTGTTTCGAATAGGTATTTCTTGTTGGTACATCCATTTCATTCCATCGAATTTTTGGAGAGCATTTATTTTTAGGAAGAAAAAGAGAGTCACAGCAGAGTTTTGGTTCACTGAACTTGGTTTTCTAGTGTTACAAATCAAGTGTTAGTTGTTGCATCCTAGGAAGTAGATGTCGTTAAATCTCGAAGCACCGGAACAAGGGCGAAATCTACTTTAAGGAGATTGTGTCCAACACAAGCCTCGACTTATAACTTTTTGTAAGCATTTAATTCAGAATTTAATTTATATAATTATTTTCTGAATTATTTTATTTTGTTATTTATTTTATTTACACAATTAATTTACACACACATCTACTGTGGGAGTAACAAGTAATCTATGAACCGAGAAACAAAGAAGTTGAACCAAGACAAGAAGCGAAACAAAACAAAAAGTATACACACATATCTATATATAGATAGACATGGCTTTGTGCATTGACTAACTGACTCTCTTTTGCAACACATTAGAAATCTTTCCAGCAGCTGAGCAAGCAAACAAATTAGTTGAAGTTTTGGTAGTTACAAAAGTGATATTGCTTGAATGCTAGCAATTGTTATCTGAGCGGTGCATAGAACAAATGAATCTTCTAGGAAGAGAAATCAATTTCCACCACTTCATAGGTTGAGAGTTGCAACCTTTTGCACTGCACATGTGTGTATGTATACAACTCAACTTTTCTTCAATTTCCACTGCTTCGCATGAGCGTTATACCAAGCTTATGCACTTTTTATATCCAAGCAGGTCCCTAACAAGCAGACAGGAGCGTTATAGCAAGCTTATGCACTTCTTATATACATTATAGATTAGTTGTGTTATCTATGTGGCAGAAACTGACAATATGGACACGTGGTGAGTAGTTATTGGGATGGGGCACCACCTGGCGTTAGTGACGTGGTGCCCTCGGACTAATGAATAATTCCTCCACTTTTAGACATGGATCATTCCAATTTTTCATATAGGCCTAACCTCCCAAAACCCAATAAAAGGCCCAATCTCGTTATCCATTTTTACGCTTTTTAGACAAGTTAAGTCCAATGGATATGGACCGTTAGACTACATTCATTGACTTTTATTTAAATCAAAAGATTTTTTGGTCATAGCTTTCAATTCATTAATTTCTTTATTAAATATAAATTTAATGAAAAAATTTAGTCAAAATCATATCTAATCATTTTATTAAACTTGTATAAATTAAATTTTTATTAAATGTAGGCAAAAATAATTTTAACCAAATTTGATGAAAATAAGTTATTGGAAACTTAGATTGTTTTAAAAAAAAGTTTTGATAAATTGTTTGAGTAAGTGGGGAAGGGAGCATTCAATTTTTTTACAAAATGAAAGTTTTTGGTAAATTCACAAGAAATATTTCACAAGAAAATCAGTAGTGGATCCAAACACAATATCATTAACATAAATTTGAGCAATAAGTATATGAGACTTAATATGTTTCACAAATAAGGTCTTGTCCACACTATCCCTTTGAAAATCATTATCAAGCAGAAAGGTAGTAAGTTTATCATACCAAGCTCGAGGGGCTTGTTTCAACCCATATAACGCCTTGTCTAACTTGTAGACATGGTGTGGACATTTGGGATCCTCAAACCCTTTTGGTTGCTCAACATAAGCCTCTTCTTTCAAGTACCCATTCAGAAAGGCACTTTTCACATGCATTTGGAACAATTTGAACCCAAGAAAGCATGCAAAACCCAGTAAAATGCGAATAGATTTGAGACGTGCAACAGAGGCAAACGTCTCATCATAATCAACACCCTCTACTTGAGTATACCCTTGAGCAACCAACCTTGCTTTGTTTCTAACCACAGTACCATTCTCATCAGATTTTTTTTTTAAAGATCCACTTGGTACCTATCACATTCATGTCTCTAGGTCTGGGGACAAGAGTCCAAACCTTGTTACGTTCAAATTGACCTAATTCATCATGCATAGCCTTCACCCAACTATCATCTAGTAAGGCCTCTTTTATATTTTTAGGTTCAATTAACGAAACATAGCACATGTGAGTTACCTCTTCCCAAACTTGTTTTTGGGTTTTTATTCGGTCTGAAACATTGCCAATTACCTATTGAAGTGGATGGTTTAGTTTTACCCTTGCTGAAGGTTTTAAACTTGAACTAGTTGTGATAGGAGCATTAGAGGTGGTGTCTCTTTGTGCACTCTTTGGACTCGGACTTACCATTAAAGTTGGTACTGACTCACTTTCTTGAGCTTGACCATCTGCTTCTCCTTGACTCTGTGGTTCAGTATCCAAGATTGAGACTCACATTTTTTTTCTTCATGTATTGTTAGATTATGGGTGCCTGTGTCATCTATAACCATATTGTGTGTTTCCATTAGTGTTAAAGTTAGCTTGTTATTGCCACAAAAGGGTCTACTAGCTGTTGATTACCCTGTAATAATAACTTCATCGCTCGAGTCAAATTTTCCCAAGGGCCCTCTATCTTTGAAAATGTAACATTTACTTCCAAAAGTTTTGAAGTATTTTACATTATGTTTCAATCCCTTCCACAATTCATATAGAGTTTGTAAAGTGTCGGGCCTTAAATACACACGATTCGCAACATAAACAGCGGCATTTAAGGTTTCAGCCCAAAACTTTGGAGGAACTTTCTTGCTAAGAAGCATGACCCTAGCCATCTCTTGAACAACTTTGTTTTTCCTCTCAACAACTCCATTTTGCTGTGAAGTAATAGGAGCAGAAAACTCATGCTTAATTCCATGCATATGACAAAAATTTGAAAATGAACTATTTTCAAACTCACGACCATGATCAGTTCAGATTCTTATGATACGCCCAATAGAAACACCCTATTCATTTTGGATTTTAAGGAATAATGTCTGGAAAGCATCAAACGTATCAGATTTTTCTCTTAAAAATTAGCCCATGAAAAACGAATGTAATCATCCACAATTAAAAAAATGTATCTTTTACCTCCAATGCTTTCAGTGCGAGTGGGTCCCATAAGATCTATATGAACCAGTTCAAGAGGATGTTTGGTTGTGAAGCTGTTCACCTTTTTATGAGGGGCACTGGTTTGCTTCCCAAGTTGACATGGTCCACACACATGATTCACATTCTTACCCATTTTAGGTACTCCTCTCACAAGTTCGTTGTTGGCTATCTTGGTTAGGTCCATGAAATTCATATGACCTAAACTTTGATGCCATAAGTCAAGATTACTTATGACGGCCGAGTGAAAAGTAAGATCAGTAGTGGTAACAATCCCATAGCAATTATCAAATGTGCGAACCCCATGCATGACAGTATTTCCCTTCTTATCCAAAATTTCACGTTTATTTTTTAAAAAAAATACTTCATGATGGGAATCACACATTTGACTAATGCTTAAAAGATTTGCTTTAAGGCCATCAACAGCAAGAGCATTTTCAAGCTTAGGAAGACCAGCCACACTTATAGAGCCTTTACCAATGACTCTAGAAGTGCCACCATCTCCCAAGGTAACAAATCTTCCTTCATATTTTTCAAGAGATGTGAAGTAGGATTTGTCACCAAACATGTGCCGAGAGCACCCACTATCAAGATACCACATGTGTGAGTCACGTGCTTTCAATGCAGTGTGAACAACAAAACAAGTTAAGTCACTGTTTCTCACCTATATCTTTTTGTTCTTACGTATGTGATTGGCGGTCTTAGTAAAAGTCTTAGCTAGAACACCTCAATCTTGATGTTCCACCTAGACATGTAAGGTTGTCTCCTAACCCAAAAAGTATTAGAATTTCTACTCTTTTGAGACACCTTACCAAACAACTCAAAACAATAAGGAGAAATGTGGCCATACCTACTATATCGATGACAAACAAAACAGTGTTTTACCTCATTTTTGTTGATCTTACCCCATTAGGTTGATGAAGAGAGGATCACCTGCTGAACCTTTAGCTTTCCTTTTGTTTGAGTTTTCATATTATGTGATGTGGAGGCTTGTTCCTTTTGAACTTTTGTATTACCATAGCCTTGCCCACTTTTGTCACAACTAACTGCTGAGACCGAGGATGTCTTCCAGTTGTCTTTGACCCTTTATTCCGCATATCAATCGTGGCTCTTGCATCCGGGAGTTCTTTCTCTTTTTGACTGACCATCTTTTCCAATGCAGTTTGTGACATCTCCAGAATTTCAATTTTCTCTTCATATGTGGTATATATTTTTCAAAAGTTCATTCATTTCGGTCTCACAAGATAGAAGTTTTCCACATAGGTCTTGCTTGTCATTGAAGATCTTGATGACATCCTGCTTTGCTGTTGCAATCTCTTCCTTTAGCTTGACATTCTCGCTTTCACATGCTTTGAGCTTGAAAGTCAGTTTGTCATTGATCTTGGACAAGTTCAAAGATTCATTGTAAAGATTTTCATAAGCTTTTTGTAGATCATCACCATCGATCTCATCATTGTTTTCCGAGGTTGCATCATCTTCATCTTCTTTTTGCTCCTCTTTTTCCTTGACCTCATCCAGTCGAGCAACCAAGGCATGAAAGTTGGTGGATGGTAGTGACGATGACTCTCCTCTTTCATGGAATTGACTCAAAATGTCCCATGTATCTTTGGCTTTTATGCAGTGAGCATCCGTTGTTGTTTTTTTTAAAAAATTGCTTAACGGATGGTTGTCAGAACTCTTTGATTAATTGGATTGTCAGCACTTTCAACATCCTCTTCAATGGCTTGCCAACCTTTAGGGTCATGAGCTCTAAGAAACATCCTCATTCGGATCTTCCAAAATAAGTAGTTACTCCCATCAAAGGTAGGAGCACGGTGCAGATTATGACCATGTGCAAACTCAATTGGCTTTGGAGTAGGTTGAGTGATAGTAGACCAGAATGCCATATAGGTACTATCTCCATTTTTACTGGATTCGGCTTCTTTGGGTTCTTGCTCTGATGTGCTTTCATCATCCCAAGTCACTGTATAGACTTTCTTTCGGTTCTTTTTCAATGGACATTCAAGATCAATATGACCAAACCCTTGACATTTGTAACACTTGACACCTTGCCCCTTCATAGTCTTCTTTTCAATTTTTGGAGCAACTTTTGGTGGAAAAGTTTTGGGTTTTTTTATTACTCTTATCTTTTGAACTAGGGTCCTTGAAATTAGGCTTCTTTTTATTTAATTTTTTTTTGAACTATTTGGTAAAGATAGCCATCATTTCGGACTCTAGATCAAACTCAATCTCAGGAGTCTTAGTAGTCTCATGAGCACTAGAAAAAGCCACATTATCTTTTTATTTTTTCTTAGAAATCTAGTGTGGTTCATAAGTCTGCAAGTTTCCAACCAACTGATCAAGCTTGAGGGTATTAATATCCTGAGCCTCCTCAATAGCTGTAACTTTTGATTGGAACCTCTCGGTTAAAGACCTCGAATTTTTTCCAACAACCTTAGCTTCAGGAATTTTTTCACCGAGAGTGAAACAAGAATTCACGATGTCACTAAGTTTAGCATAAAAATCATCAAACGTTTCATCATCATGCATAAAAAGAGTTTCAAAAAAGAAGGTGAGACGTTGAAGTTTTTACCTTTTAGCAGAATTACTGCCCTCGTGAATAGTTTTAAGAATGTCCCAAGCCTTTTTTGTTACCTCACACGTGCAAATACGACGAAACTCTTCAGGTGTGACAGAGTAAAAGAGGGAATTGAGAGTCTTACTGTTCCAACTCAAGTTTTGATAGTTGAATGCAGCTCATTTATCAAGATGTTTGGGGATATCAACACCATCAATGGTAACAATAGGTTCACTCCACCCATAGATCACGCAAGGCCAAACTTTCTCATCGATAGATTTTAAAAATGCTCTCATACGAGCTTTCCAATAAGAATAGTTTGTACCATCAAGTAACGGAGGTCTATGGGTTGAATTACCTTCGCGAATTGAATCCATATCACTAATCACACAAAATCACACTCTTATAGTTTTGATAAAAACAGAGAGTGACCCGCTCTGATACCAATTGAAAAACCGATGTGATTCGTGATTTTGACTAGATTAATTGCAGCAACTCCTAAACAATTAAAACAAACAATCTAAATCATCTAGTACATATGAAAGTGATTTAGATTGTTGTTTTAAAAATAATAAATCGACACAAATGATTTTTACGTAGAAAAACCACAATTGGAGCACCTCCAATTGTGATTAAAAAATCACAGGCAAAATGCCACAAATCAATCCACTATGAAAGTAAAAAAGAATACAAGTTTACCAAAACAAATTACCTAAATGCAATCAATTTGTCTTCAACAATCTGTATCTCTTTTACCACCGCCTTCATCTCAGAATTGATCAGCTTGATGTTGAATCCACAACATCTATGTCGAACCAACAACTGCACACAGCTTCGAACTCCTTCGAATTGTCCACGCTTAAATCTCCGGATTCCACCGAAGAAGAAGAACATTGTTGAAGATAAACAAACAAACTTTTGATGTGAGCTTGTCAAACGATGAGTTGCATACTCAATCAAACATCAAAGAAACCTAGCAAAATAGCCCAAGAAGGAAACCCTAAAACCCTCAAAGAAGATCTGGAAGCCGTGCCCTAAATTTGGAGCAACCTGCAGTTTTATAGTTGCTGAAATCGCGATGTCTGCTCAAGCGCAGGAATGGACGCTTGAGCGGGGACGCTAAAACGCGTGTTCCAAACCAGGATTCATGCTCGAGCGTAGGAACTTATGCTTGACCGTAAAATCACACCTCACAGTATTTTTGTAGATGAGCCAAAGTACTGGAAAGGTGGAAACTCCGCTCGAGTGCAACTTTCCTCGCCGAAGGAAGACCAAAAACAAAAGAAAAGATACAATTTGATTAACCCAAGCTTGTTCACGGAATTAGCAATAAATAGGGTCCTAACAATCTCTCCTTTTGTCAATTCCCAGACAAAACTTTTCTAACAATTGTTCCTAACAAACACACGCACTAGACAAACTAACATAAACAAAAGCCCCAACCAAACACAAAACAACAACTGCAAAACCACACAAGCCGATTTGATTGAAGAACACTTTGAACCCTTTTGAACAAACCACTTGTGGATAATATCAAAATACTACACCAACCAAAACTGTGGAACGAAATAAGATAACGAAAATAAATAGAGGGGAATAAGTAACATATCTACATATGTATAACCAAATCTATCTATGCCAAAAATTCCAACATATCCCAATATTCATGTACATTCCCACAAAGCCCAACCATATAACTATAATCCCCAAATAACTACTCCCTCTTTTTGTCCGGGAGACAAGCACAAAAAACAACCAAACAAAAAACAAAACACAGAAGAAAAATAATAGAAAAATAGTAGAAAAGAAGTTGTGCATAGAAAAATACACTATCCAAAACACTGTCCAAGGAGAGAGAGAAACTAGTATCACGGAGCCGGCGGTGACGGAGACTGCTGTAGTTGAAGCATAGTCAAGATTTGAGCAATATGGAGGGAAGACTGAACAACAAACTCCTTAATGCAGCTGGAAGAGGCCTCCAAAGCAGCCTGGCATCGGTGGTTTCAAGATCAATAAGCTAAGCATCAAAGATATCTATCCGACCTTTTAAGCGATCAAAACGGGAAACCATGGCTTGCTCAAATTGACGTAGCTGGCCTTTGACAGAACGAGTCAGAGGAAGCTACTCCCCCTCACCTGTAGCCTCATCGACAGCAGCAGTAGCGTCATACTCTGCCTCCTTGGCTAGAGGATCATCACCTGTACCAGAAATAGCCACCCCAGAAGAACCCCCCTTAGACATGAGACGGACTCTAGGAGACGGTCTTTTTGGTGAATGGGCGGGTAGGAAAGGCAAATTCATCCTCGTCAGAAGAAGGAACCTCAAATTTGGTGAGATGACGGTTAATAAGGCAACCATAAGGAAGACCTAAGTTGTTTCACTCAAAAGCGGCTATCATTTTTTGAATAATGAGGGTGGCAAGTTGATAGAACGGTGTTGATTGATGCAAAATAGAACAAAGCCTTGTTCTTGATTGATTTCCGAGCTATGAGTGGTGACTATGATGTTGGCACAGACAATGAGATTTAGCAAATAGAATTGGGAAAGAAGCTCATGTTGTTTTATCAAGGCGCCCTTAAACCAAGTACGAGGTGTGCCACACAATGTAGTGGCCACCTCATCAAAGTCACAGATGGGTCGAACAGGAAAGAGATGGTGACAAGGAAAGACCTGCCCGATGCCTAATAGCTCATGGATAAGATCAGTAGAAATGGTGATAGATTTAGACCTAACCCAAGTCTTTAAGGAAGGGCCAATATCATCAATACCTTCGATGTTACATTAAAACTCCCGTACCCAATCAAGGTTTTGATGACCCGAAAAAGATAGAACTAAGTCACCCCCCAAAGGATCAAACAATGGCCAAATAGGAATGGACTCAAATATATTAGGCTAGACATGACGCCTAAGTGGATCAGATGGGGAGAGGTATATGTCACTTAAATTTTTTGGCCTTTTTAGCAGAGGAAAAACAATTAGAATTAAAGGTAGGGCAGTTGGCTGTGGACTTTCAGCGTATAGAGGTAGAGGTGGACGTGGCTAACCCCAATAAGACAAACATAACCCCCAAAACCAAACCAAAAACCCAAAACATTAGGACCAGTCAAACCATTAATAACATTAGTAACAAAACCCAAATAGACAAAATGAAAAGACACAATAGAACATAAGCCAGTGATAATACAAATGACAAAGCCCAATATACCATAAACCATTAGAGCATTAAACATAATTAGTAACAAAATAATAAGGCCAATTAATGCAAAAACCAATAAGAATAGAATGCAAACCAAAAGTAACTAGATACGCAAATCTCAAATTAGCATAAGGCCAAACGCAAGTTCAATAGTAAAAAATCACAATATTTTTTTTTATATAAAAAAAGGCCATAGTAACAAGGACACACAAACACTGTGATAGACGGGTTACCCAAGGCACAAACACCCAAACCATAAAACAGAAACACCCAACATGTTCAACCTTTTGTGAATGTGTGTGAATGCATGAAAGAGGCAAGAAATAAGCCACCACAAAACATACATACTAGACACAAGAGAACCCTAGACACCATTAACCATTATGGAAATAGATAAAAAAAATAAAGATATAAAATGAAAAGAACAAGGAAAAAGACAAACCTGACCAAATAATGGAGAACGGGAGTGAGGGTAAGATAAACCATGAACCAACCAAACCAAGAAAGAAGATGAAAGAGTGAGAACACAAACGGAGCCCGAGGAGAGAGAGAGAGAAGAAGAAATTTTGGGAAAGAATGAACTGAAAAGACTAAGGCTGGGTTTTTTTAAAGCATTGCAGTTCGCTTGAGCGAGGGTTTTGACGCTCGAGTGTGAGAATTGATGTGCATGGCTTCGCTCGAGCCAAGATTCATGCGCTCGAGCACAAAAAACAATCTCTCAGAAGTTGGTCATCTTTGCAAAGGTGCTGGATGAGTGGAATATCCGCTCGAGCGCCAGAGTTTCCGCTCGAGCGTGAAAGAAAAAAACAAAGGCAAAAAACACCCTTCTGAGCAAGTAAAACCAACTCACACTTTTAAGGGAGACCTAAAACAAAAAAAGATGAGCACAGTAGCAAGAATGGGATACTAAGATGATATAATCCACAAACCATGAGACTCGTAAACTCGTAATTTTGACAATATGAAACACAAGTTCATGAGCAAATCAAGTAAACATCAATCAATGGGCATAAGCTACATGAGAATACACAACTCACAGACAAACATGAGAGCTCACATAATGAATGTGTGTGTGCAATCCTTGAGAGGCCACATAGTTGGGGTTAATCCTCGCAGTGATTGGATGGCTGGACCTCCGGCAAGTATAACTAAACATCACTGAGAAAAGTCAAACCACTAGTAATCATGGGGTATATGTTGAGTAAAGGCAGAGGCTCCTCCTCAATCAATGAGTTTTTTTTTTTTAATATTTTTATTATTTGATTTTTGAATTTTCTTGCCTGTGGGCACTCACGGGTGGCATGCATGCTCAACAGTATGGAGACCAAACCAAGAAGCATGAAAACAATAATGATGTCCTGGTTGGTGCCTCTGAGGTAGCCTTTTCCTAATGCCCAAACTTCAAAGAACTGAGGGAGGAGCCATGAAAGTGAAAAAAGATGGTAGATGGTTAAGAGACCTAAAATCACACATGATATGCTAGTTTTGGTCAATTCCTAAAAAAAAAAATTGTATAAGAGACATTGTTAAAGGTCCATAGAGAACTTTGATCACTTGTGTGGAAACCCCTGCAATAGTTTATCTCAAGGATGTGTACAGAATAAGATCATGAAATCAATGAGTATGAGCATTGAGAATAAGCTATGAACAAAGATAAATGAAATCTTGCCAGCAACATGAGAGGTATACATAAGAGTTTTAAATGCAGAGATGACAAGAATCAATGACAATTAGATTATAGCATCCAAGTACACATAAAGCGAATCACTCTCACCCACTTAAGTAACAGGTCATACCTTAGTGATTGAGCACTACACCCAAGGTCTTTCTAAGGAACTAAAACCTAAGAAGATCAAGGGATTTTGTAAAAATATTAACTTTTTGATGCTCAATGGGTACATATTCAAGAACAACAAGGCCATCTTCCACTAACTCTCGAATGAAATGATGAATAAGTTTTGTGCGAGAGTGTTAGACAAGATTTTTAGAAATGTTAATGGCCCTTGTGTTATCATAGAAAAGAGTAAGAGTGTTCTAGTCTATACCATAGTCATGAAGTATTTGCTTCATCCACAACATTTGTGCACAACAACTCCCTGCTGCAATGTACTCAGCTTCAGCAGTCAAAAGAGATATGGCATTTTGCTTTTTGCTATGCCAGGCCACCAAATTATTCCCAAGGTAAAAACACCCTCCAGATGTGTTTCACGATCATCAAGACACCTCGCCTATGGTATTAGAAAACCAGTGATTTCAGTGGTAGTGTCAGTCGTGAACCAAATCCCATACCCCAATGTCCCATTTACATACTTAATGATGCGTTTAACTGCAAGCAGATGAGACTCTTTAGGACAGGCTTGGTAACGGGCACAAACACCTACACTAAATACGATGTCAGGACGATTGGTGGTGAGGTACAAGAGACTCTCTATCATACTCCTATAAAGGGTAGGATCAACATCAGTATCAAAGGAATCTTTGGATAGGTGAAGGCTAGTGCTCATGGGAGTGCGAGCATTTTTGGCTGACTCAAAACCGAACTTAGACACAAGATTTTTGGCATACTTGGTCTAAGAAACAAACATACCAAAAGGAGATTGTTTAATTTGAATACCCAAGAAGTAAGACAATCATCCATCATGCTCATTTCAAACTTACGTGTTATGCAATCAGAGAAATATTTCATAAGAAAATCAACAGTGGATCCAAACACAACATCATCAACATAAATTTGAGCAACAAGTATGTGTTTCACAAATAAGTTCTTGTCCACACTACCCCTCTGAAAATCATTATCAAGCAGAAAGGTAGTAAGTCTATCAAACCAAGCTTGAGGGGCTTGTTTCAACACATATAATGCCTTGTCTAACTTGTAGACATGGTGTGGACATTTGGGGTCGTCAAACCCTTTTGGTTGCTCAACATAAGCCTCTTCTTTCAAGTACCCATTCAGAAAGGCACTTTTCATATCCATTTGGAACAATTTGAACCAAGAAAGCATGCAACACCTAGTAAAATGCGAATAGATTCGAGACGTAGAATAGGGGCAAACGTCTCATCATAATCAACACCCTCTACTTGAGTATACCCTTGAGCAACCATTCTCGCTTTGTTTTTAACCACAGTACTATTCTCATCAGATTTATTTTTAAAGATCCACTTGGTACCTATCACATTCATGTCTCTAGGTCTGGGGACAAGAGTCCAAACTTTGTTACGTTCAAATTGACATAATTCATCATGCATAGCATTCACCTAACAATCATGTAGTAAGGCCTCTTATATTTTTAGGTTCAATTAACGAAACATAGCACATGTGAATTACCTCTTCCCAAACTTGTTTTTGGGTTTTCATTTGGTCTCAAACATTGCCAATTACCTATTGAACCGGATGGTTCAGTTTTACCCTTGCTAAAGGTTTTAAACTTGAACTAGTTGTGATAGGAGCATCAGAGGTGGTGTCTCTTTGTGCACTCTTTGGACTCAGACTTACCATTGAAGTTGGTACTGACTCACTTTCTTGAGCTTGACCATCGGCTTCTCCTTGACTCTGTGGTTCAGTATCCAAGATTGGAGACTCACCTTTTTCTTCCTCATGTATTGCTGGAGTAGGAGAACCTATGTCATCTATAACCATATTGATTGATTCCATTAGAGATAAAGTAAGAAGGTTATAGACACGGAAAGCTCTACTAGTAGTTGAATACCCTAGAAAAATAACTTCATCGCTTCAAGAGTCAAATTTGCCCAAGGACTCTCTATCTTTGAAAATGTAACATTTACTTCAAAAAGTTTTGAAGTATTTTATATTAGGTTTCAATCCCTTCCACAATTCATATGGAGTTTGTAAAGTGCTAGGCTTTAAATACACACGAATCACAACATAAACAGCGGTATTTAAGGCTTCAGCCCAAAACTTTGGAGGAACTTTCTTGCTAAGAAGCATGACCCTAGCCATCTCTTGAACAACTTTGTTTTTCCTCTCAACAACTCCATTTTGCTGTGGAGTAATAGGAGCAGAAAACTCATGCTTAATTCCATGCATATCACAAAAACCCGAAAACGAACTATTTTCAAACTCACGACCATGATCAGTTTGGATTCTTATGATATGCCCAATAAAAACCCCCTATTCATTTTGGATTTTAAGGACTAATGTCCAGAAAGCATCAAACGACGATTTTTTCTCTTAAAAATTAACCCATGAAAACGAGTGTAATCATCCACGCTTAAAAAATATATCTTTTACCTCCAATGCTTTCATTACAGTGGGTCCCATAAGATCCATATGAACCAGTTCAAGAGGATGTTTGGTTGTGAAGTCGCTCACCTTTTATGAGGGCACTGCTTTTGCTTCCCAAGTTGACATGGTCCACTCACATGATTCACATTCTTACCCATTTTAGGTACTTCTCTCACAAGTTCTATGTTGGCTATCTTGGTTAGGTCCTTGAAATTCATGTGACCTAATCTTTCGTGACACAAGTCAAGATTACTTATGGCGACCGAGTGACAAGTAAGATTATTAGTGGTAACAATCCCATAGCAATTATTAGATGTGAACCCCATGCATGACAAGATTTCTTCTTATCCAAAATTTCACATTTATTTTTTGAAAACAATACTGCATGATGGGAATCACACATTTGACTAATACTCAAAAGATTTGCTTTAAGGCCATCAATAACAAGAGCATTTTTGAGCTTAGGAAGACCAGCCACACTTATAGAGCCCTTACCAATGACTTTAGGAGTGTCACCATCTCCAAAGGTAACAATTCCTTCTTCATATTTTTCAAGAGATATGAAGTAGGATTTGTCACCAGACATGTGCCGAAAGCACCCACTATCAAGCTACCGCATGTGTGAGTCACGTGCTTTCAATGCAGTATGAACAACAAAACAAGTTAAGTCACTCTTTCTTACCCATATCTTTTTGTTCTTAGTAGAAGTAGGGCTGGCAATCTTGGTAAAAGTCTTAGCGTAGTGATCGCCCTAAAACTTGATGTTCTGCCTAGACATGTAAGGTTGTCTCCTAACCCAAAAAGTATTAGAATTTCTACCCTTTTAAGACGCCTTACCAAACAACTCAAAACAATAGGGAGGAATGTGGCCATACCTACCACAATGATGACAAACAAAAACAGGTTTTACCTCCCTTTTGTTGATCTTACCCCCTTTAGGTTGATAAAGAGAGGGCTCACCCTATTGAACCTTCAGCTTTTTGTTTGTTTGAGTTTTGATGTTATGTGATGTGGAGGCCTGTTTCTTTTGAACTGTTGTATGACCATAGCCTAGCCTACTTTTGTCACAACTCATCTGTTGAGACCCGAGAATGTCTTCCAGTATCTTTGACCTTTTATTCCGTATATCAATCGTGGCTCTTGCATCTGGGAGTTCTTCCTTTTTCTGACTGACCATCTCTTCCAATCTAGTTTGTGACATCTCAAGAATTTCAATTTTCTCTTCATATGTGGCATATATTTTTCAGAAGTTCATTCATTTCGGTCTCACAAGATAGAAGTTTTCCACATAGGTCTTGCTTGTCATTGAAGATCTTGATAACTTCCTGCTTTGCTGTTGCAATCTCTTCCTTTAGCTTGACATTCTCGCTTTCACATGCTTTGAGCTTGAAAGTCAGTTTGTTATTGATCTTAGACAAGTTCAAAGATTCATTGTAAAGATTTTCATAAGCTTGTTGTAGATTATCACCATCGATCTCATCATTGTCTTTCGAGGTTGCACCATCTTCATCTTCTTTTTGCTCCTCTTTCTCCTTGACCTCATCCAGTCGGGCAACCAAGGCATGAAAGTTGGTGGATGGTAGTGACGATGACTCTCTTCTTTCATGGAATTGACTCAGAATGTCGCATGCATCTTTGTCCTTCGTGCAGTGAGCAATCCGTTGTTATTCTTCTTCAGAAATTGCTTCACAGATGCCTGTCAGAACTCTTTAATTAATTGGATTGTTAGCACTTTCAACATCCTCTTCAATGGCTTGCCAACCTTCTAGGTCATGAGCTCTAAGAAACATCCTTATTTGGATCTTCCAAAATAAGTAGTTACTCCCATCAAAGGTAGGAGCACGGTGCAAATTATGACCACGAGTAAAGTCAACTGGCTTTGGAGTAGGTTGAGTGACGGTAAACCAGAATGCCATGTAGGTACTATCTCCGTCTTCATCAGATTCGGCTTCTTCGGGTTCTTGCTTTGGCCCGCTTTCATCATTCCAAGTCACTGTATAGACTTTCTTTCGGTTCTTTTCGATGGACATTCAAGAGCAATATAACCAAACCCTTGACAATTGTAACACTTGACACCTTGCCCCTTTACAGTCTTCTTTTCAGTTTTTGGAGCAACTTTTGATGGAAAAGTTTTGGGTTTTTCATTACCCTTATCTTTTGAACTAGGGTCCTTGAAATTAGGCTTCTTTTTATTTAAATTTTTTTTGAATTGTTTGGTAAAGATAGCCATCATTTCGGACTCTAGATCAAACTCAATCTCAGGAGTTTTAGTAGTCACGTGAGCAATAGAAAAAGCTACACTATCTTTTTGTTTTTTCTTAGAAATCTGGTGTGCTTCATAAGTCTCATGAAGTTTCCAACCAACTGATCAAGCTTAAGGGTATCAACATCCTGAGCCTCCTCAATAGTTGTAACTTTTGATTGGAACCTCTCAATTAAAGACCTCAAATTTTTTCCAACAACCTTAGCTTCAGGGATTTTTTCACCGAGAGTTTCAAAAGAGGAGGTGAGACATTAAAGTTTTGACCTTTTAACAGAAGTAGTACCCTCGTGAATAGTTTCAAGAATGTCCTAAGCCTTTTTTGCTACCTCACACGTGCAAATACGATGAAACTTTTCAGGTGTGACGGAGGAAAAGGGAGAATTGAGAGCCTTAGTGTTCCAACTCGAGTTTTGATAGTCGAATGCATTTGTAAACACCCCATTTTTGACCGTCTTTAAGACTTGGGCGCCACCGGTTGATCATTCAATGATGAAAGTTATGCTCCGCATGTTCGATTTCTTTAGCAAGAAAAGCTTTTAATTCCCAACCTTACACCCTATTTTGGACCAAAACTATTTTGACCAAAACTATTTTTGACCTTAAAACCCTCTCTATCAAAATATTTTTAAAAATGTTTCTACGATGTTCCAAAGCTCACATTTCGTTAAAAGTTGCACTTTTCGGTAAACTGAGCAAGGACAAAGTGGAAATAAATGAAAGAGAGGTGAACTCTCCGAAAAATATTTTAAATATCTTATTTAGAGGTTTGGATTTGAAGAAAATAAAAGTGGAGGGAAGAAAACTAGTTGAGGGAATTGTTAGGCATCAATCCGATTAAGATAAAAATGAGCAACCTGCCCTAAAATAGGAATATCTCTTAGCACACTTAGAATTTATATGTGAGGCTTCCACCATTGGAAATTAGACTTCCAGGGCTTTAATTTAGACTTAAGAATGGCCTAAAACCGAGTATAGATAAGGAAGATATGCCCATTTGAAGTTAGGTCTGGAAGCAGATTTTTGGTGGCCGGCCGGCCACCATTGATGGCCGACAACGCACACTTCTATTCGGTCGGCCATTGGTGAAAAACCTAGATATTTTTGGCCTGAGGGGCTGTTTTTCTATATATGGGGACCTTCCTTCATGGTTTAAGGTTGACAAAAAATACCAAAAGTTCTAAAACTTGAAATTCTCTCTCTATCTCTATCTTGCAACCTATACACCCTCTCTTTACACTTCCTAAACCAATATTGGAGCTCTCCTTGTTGAGATTATTGAGTCCAAACTTCAGCCATTGAGAGTGAGAACTTGTTGGTTTATGAACAAAAGAGTAACCTTGCTTCAAGAGGTATAATTTTGAGCATCTTTGCACTACTTTTTATCTATCTTTTCTTACTATTTTTAGATCATTTTTGGACTATTTTTATGGGCTAAATCTTGTGGTTTAAAGCTACCAAAGGTGGAGGGGATAACCACCCTTCCTTGAACCTTATTCTCTAACCTTTGCCTTTGTGTTTCCTATTCTTTTCTTAACTTTTTTGAGCTTTTTACCATCGATTTTCAGAGTTTTTTAGAGGCTAAAAAGTTGGTTTTGAACCCCCAAAAGTTGAAGGGTTAGCCACCTCTCCTTTGGCTTTTACTAGCTTAAATTGTTCCATGTTTTAGCTTATTGTTTTAGCTACTTTTGTATTCATTCCAACACATTGTTTTACTATTTTTGGGCTGTATAAATTCTGTATTTTTGGGCTAAAACTTGTGGTTTAAGGCCAATAAAGGTTGAGAGGTGGTTCACCTTTCTTTACACCTCGCTCTCAAGGCCTTTTCTCTTGCGTTTCCCACCTTCAAACTATCTTTTTTTGGGCTTTTGAACGCTGAATTTCAGAGTAATTTCAGTGGTGAAAATCATGTTTTGAGGTCCAAATTTGGAAGGGTTAGCCTTCTCTCCTTGTGTCTTATTTGTTAGCCTAGCTAGCTCTATGTGTTAGCTTATTTTTCTAGTAATTTTTAGCTTAATTCCAGCATGTTTTAGACTCTAAATTGAACTGTTTTGCCTCTATTTTTGGCTGGTTGTTGCATTTGAGTCATATATTGCATGCTTGTAGTGTAAGTATCCTCACAAACTTGGTGTTTTAGGCCTTTAGACACCACTTGTTCGAGTTGATTGCATTGTTTTAGTGCTTTTCTCATTTATTTTCAGCAAGCATAATCTCTGCAACCTCCCTCATTTCTTAACTCTTTGTTTGCTTTGGGGGTTGTTTCAACCTTAGGATTGTTTAAGTTTGAGATTGAGGTCAATGCTTAATAGTTTCATCCTCTTTTGGGGATTCATTATCAATGGCATGACACCTCTCTCTTGCCTTAAACTACCCCTTGTTTGACACTTCCTTCTCTTTTTAGAGGACTTCTCACCAATGGACTTAATTGCTTAAAGAATGGAGGGGTAATTAAAATGAGTAACTATAAATTGAAACTAAATTATGCAAAAATAAGAATTTGATTGTATTTTGGTGTGTGTTCAATCGGATGTTAATTGAACACAAGGAAAATTGGGGCATTTCATACTCAAAGTGATGAAATGTGCCAAGTTTCCTAGGTCTCCATTACCTTTGATCATGCATGATAGGGTGAAGGTTGTGGGTCTTGTCTGTGCAGTTAATGAAATTGCACACTTTGGTTCATGAGCCATCATGCAATGAAATTGCTGGAGTTGATGGTTTGTGGACCAAGGTTTGTCTCCCTTTGATTTGTCCAAGAAAAAGAGATGAATTATGCCAACAAACCCTTGAGAAATACACTGTCCTACTCTGTTTGCTCTCTGTTGCAGGAAGGAAGTCTAGTCAACAAAGGTCGATCGACATCATCACGGCCGATCGACCATCATCAATGGTCGATCGGCTCCCTGTTGACCACCAAAACAAATTCAACAGTACTTCTAAAACAAAACATAGCTAGTCTAGAAGGGGAAATCAGTGCAAGTGTCCTACTGAGCAACAGAGGCATGCAGCAGCAAAACAGTGGCTTTTTGGATGGAAACCGCATTCATGCATGAGTTCCTCATCGATCCTTGGGATCCTTGTTATAATAGATTAGTGTTATGTTTAACCAGTGGCTTTTGTAATTAGTTAGAATAGCCAATTCGTATTATGTGGTAATTATAATTAGTTAACTAGAATAGTTAACTAATTCAGTTTGTAATAATTAGTTAACTAGCATAGTTAGTTAATTAGTTCAATTTGTTGTAATAATTAGTTAATTAGTTTAGCTATTTTAATTTGTGTTGTAATAATTAGCTTAGTTTAGCCTAGTTAGCTAGCTAGTTAGTTCATTCGGACTCTCCTTCGTGAGAGCGCAATGTTGTAATAATGTGTATGTCTTCCAACCTCACGTCTTTCTCCCTTTTATTTACCAGCTTTTGATGATTAGATTAGAGACATCACATTTCAATTAAGCATATTGCATGCTTACATCCATTCATCTTGTATTGCATGCACCGAGGCTCGGCGCATCATTCTAACTGCATTGTTGTTTAAATATATTCTTTGAATACGTGTTTAACTGTATGTTATCAAATTGTCTCATATGCCATATTAGTAGCCAAGTCTATTAGTTGCTTTATTGCATGCGTTGCATTAGACATCTTGTATAGTTAGGAAACATGCATTTTTCTAACTCTTTTGTTTTATCTTAGTTTGGAGTACTAGGTGAGTTTTTTAAATGCTTTAGCATACTTGCATGAGGCTAAGTGCTTACTTGTTAAAACTGTTTGAGTGCCAGTGGATGAAAGCTTATTGCTTGAATTGGAATGATTCAATAAATGTACGTTGAAGCCCACTTTGTTAAGTTGCAAGTTCACAAACTTTAAGCCCACTTTGTTAAGTGGCAAAATCAAACCTTTTGTGAAAAACAAACATGAAATTAAATTGTTCCAATTCAGGCAAACTAGTCTATACCTTATGTACGCACATCACATACTAAATGCTAGCCTAGTAAACCAGAACAAGAGCATATAATGTTAATAAAAATCATATCATGATTAGTAGAGGCTGGTCTTTGATCGGGCGAGCGGGGGTGCTCAAATGTATTTATGACCTTCTCCTCCTGTACCCAAGTTCCCGAGCCGATGCGACTTTGGTGATGATGGACACGTGGCCTTTGGCACGGGTCATGTGTTTCTTAAATTTCTCCAAAAATAAAATATTTAGGTGGCGATTCTATATCTGGTAAAGCAGTCTATTTTTGGCAATTTGATTCAAAATCGATTTTCCAAAAGATTTGTCAGATTGGATTCAGAACCGCGGGTGTCCAAACTATAAGGCTTCTTTCGAGCTTCCAAAAGGGGGCGCGAAAAAGTCGAGCTACAGTTTCTGGCGACTCTGCTGGGGATGTTAGAGAACTTGACTTGAAATTCATGATATGAAATTTTATTTACACTTATATGTTTCTTTGCATTGCATTTGCATTGGTGCGTTTAAATCACTGTGTTCGCCATCTGCTATTCCTGGACGGTTTGCCAGAGGCTTGCCTAAAAGCTTGCCAAAAGGTGACTACCAGAGGCTTTGCTACGATGGGAACACAACCCTTGGATCTGGACTACCGCTGTATTGTTTGATCCTCCTTTCACTTTGTAATACCCCGTATTTTGAGGTATTAATATTTAGTGAGTGTAATTGGTGATTTATTATAATAATTTAGTGGTGAGATTTTTAGATAAGAACTTAATTTTAAATTATTTATTTATATTTATCTCATCTCTTTTATATCTATTATATTATTGTTTATTGTTATTTAATAATAAATCCAATTTTCTTGCAATTCCCCACCACGTAGAGAAGCAAAAAGAATTTAAAAATAAAAAAAATAAATAATAAATAATAAAAAAAAAAACCGTGGGCTACCCACAGTTTCCTTGAATTGCCCCATAGCCTTTTGTCTATCATTTTAATTCTTTTCATTAACTTTATTTACTTTCTTTCACTTTATGAATGATGAAACCAGACCAAACCCATTTGCTCCCCCAAACTTACACTTATAAATTGAGCATACCATTCATCCGCTCTCAACTTTCTCAACTTCATCTTTTAATCTTTTTGCTTTGGTTTCATCTCTCTCGTGATTGTTTTCTCTTAATTTATTTGTGATCAAAATTTTAAGTTTAGAGATGGTAGTGTTTCGAGTGAGAGTTAATGTTTTAATATGAGAATTGTATATTTTATCAAAGTAAGCTCAAAGTTATTTTTGAAGATTCATGGAGCAATTTTAGTTTTATGGTGATGGAATTAATTACTTTGAGGTAAATTCGGTTGTATACAATATGCTCTATTTAAAATAAGAGATCTCTTTTATTGGTGATTTATTATAATAATTTAGTGGTGAGATTTTTAGATAAGAATTTAATTTTAAATTATTTATTTATATTTATCTCATCTCTTTTATATCTTTTATATTATTGTTTATTGTTATTTAATAATAAATCCAATTTTCTTGCAATTCCCCATCACGTAGAAGCAAAAAGAATTTAAAAATAAAAATAAATAAATAAATAAATAACCGTGGGCTACCCACAGTTTCCTTGAATTGCCCCATAGCCTTTTTGTCTATCATTTTTAATTCTTTTCATTAACTTTATTTACTTTCTTTCACTTTATGAATGATGAAGCCAGACCAAACCCATTTGCTCCCCCAAACTTACACTTATAAATTGAGCATACCATTTCTCCGTTCCTCAACTTTCTCAACTTCATCTTTTAATCTTTTTGCTTTGGTTTCATCTCTCTCTCTTCAGATTGTTTTCTCTCTTAATTTATTTGTGATCAAAATTTTAAGTTTAGAGATGGTAGTGTTTCGAGTGAGCGTTAATGTTTTTAATATGAGAGTTAATATTTTTATCAAAGTAAGCTCAAAGTTATTTTTGAAGATTCATGGAGCAATTTCAGATTTATGGTGATGGAATTAATTACTTTGAGGTAAATTCGGGTTGTATACAATATGCTCTATTTAAATCTCTTTGCAAAGAGTTCTCTTATTTTAAATTATCCTCAATTTGTAATCTACTTGATTATTGTGGTAAAATCATTTGTTGTCGAATCGTTGATATTCTGATCATTTGGTAAAATTCTCTACAAATATTTCAGTATTGAAATGGTAATTTGTCTGACTGAATGACATGGAAATACTCCGTACATGGATCAAGTGAATCTTATTAATTGTTTACACCAATATGCCCGGACAAGCGTGGAGCTTGGGTGAGGTGGGTGAATAAATGAATTTATTCACTGATCATGTACTGAGTAGGACCGGGTATTTGGTCCTAGATAAATTATGGTTGATTTGTTGTGCAATTTGGTAAATTGCTTTATTATCGTATTGTTGATTTGATGTCATAAATTGTTGGATTCTTGATAAATTATTCTGTAACCGAGCCTTGTATTCCTGTCGTATTGTATACTTCCCGAATTAATTTATTTTTCAGGTGCGGAGCAGATTTTAGCGGAGCTCAAAATTGAGATTAAAAAGATTTATTAATACAGAGATTTGGGACCCGCCACTTTAATTATTAAATATGAAGATAGTTGTAATATTGTTTATTTTGAGAGATAATTGTGCTATAGAATATTTGGAGGATATTGTATCATTTGGAGACAATTTTGTAGTTATTATTTTTGGGAGCAAAACTTGTAATTTTTTTTTAAGGCTATTTTAGTGTATTTAACGACCCGGGAGTGGGGCGTCACACACTTCTCAGTGTTAGGTGTGAGAGGGTATATTAGGTAGTCTTGCTGAGGTACCCTTTTTGACCATTTGGCCTAGTTGCATATCGAAAGCCGTAGAGACTGTTCCAAACTAGGACAGGATGCTCACCCAAATACAAGAATCTATGAAATCACTTTGTTTGAATAGTGAACCCTAGTTCCTGACGAAACTAGGACAGGGTAACCTTACCCCCTCATAGGGGTGTTTTGGTTCTCACTTAACTAGTATGTGATTTACAGTGAAATTGTACAGGAATGTGCATATCAGTTGCAAGGTTGGTATTTGTTTTGGGGCAGAATTCAGTGTGGAGTACAGTTACTTAGCTGTGATCATATCCGTTCTAGTGAAATTGGGCTGAGGTGCTATCTGTTTTCTCTTTTACTAGGTAGTCCTGGAACCATAGCTCCAAAAGGCTCCAATATCCCCCAAGTACTTTGTACTCATATCGATAGACTTTATAAGGTCGGGGACCTAGTTTAGAGGTAGCTAGTGTTTGCTTCACTTTCGCTAGTGGCGAGACAAAGGAAGGCCAGACAGGATTCAACAATTCCACTATTCCGACATTCACCAGTTAGATTACTTTTGTTCAACTCGTTCCGAGCATCTACCCCTATTATGGTGTAGACACCCCATTTTTGACCACCCTTAAGACTTGGGCGCCGCTAATTGATTACTTGGTGATGAAAGTTGTGCAGTGCAAAGGTTCAATTTCTTCGGTAAGAGGAAAGTCAAATCCTAACCTCACACCCCATTTTGGACCAAAGCTATTTTGAATGGTTTTTAGACCTTAAAACCTTCTCTTTCAAAATATTTTTGAAATAAAGTTCCTACGATGTTCCAGTGCTCGCATTTTGTTAAATGTTGCGCTTTTCGGTAAACCGAGCAAGAACAAAGTGGAAATGAATGAAAGAGAGGTGAACTCTTTGGGAAAAATCTTTAAAAAATCTTGTTTAGAGGTTTGGAGTTGAAGAAAATAAGAGGAGAGGGAAGAAGCCAAGCTAGGAGAGAAGATGGGCATGAACCGTTGAAAGAGAGTCGAGCAACCCTCGCTAAATCAGGCCTATCCATTTGCACACTTGTATTTCAGCTATGAAGCCACCACCATTGGAAAGAGGACTTCCGGGGCTTCATTTTACACTCAAGAATCTCCTAAAGCCGAGTCCGGATGAGAGAGATATGGTTGGTTGAAGTTGGGCATCAATCCGATTTAGCTAAAAATAAATAGTCTTCACTAAAAGAGGCATAACTTTTTTCACACTTACAATTTTGATGTGAGACTGCCACCATTGGAAAGCTTACTTCCGGGGCTTCAATTTGGTCACAAGAACGACCTAAAAAGGAGTCCATATGAAGGAGATATGCCCATTTGAAGTTTGACTTGCAGAGCAGATTTTTGCTGCCGGCCAGAAAAGTAGCTGGTCGGCCACTTGAGGTGGCCGGCCGCCAAGAAAGGTAGCCAACCGGCCAGTTATGTCCAAAACTCTGATTTTTTGCAGATATTTTCCCTCCATCTATTTTCACATTGCTCCAGCTGTCCCAATTCAGATATTTCAACCTTGAGCTCTTGTTTTGCTATATATGGAGGCTATATCACTCATTTGAAAAGGTTAACAAGTTTGGGAGCTTCTCACACTAAAATCCCTCTCTCTCTACAAATTTTCAGAGCTGAAAATTCTCTATCTCTCTCTCTCTCTCTCTCTCTCTATTGCGCTATATTGTGCTTGAAAGTGGTTTTTCTTCACATATTTGCATACAACCCCTTAACCAAACACCCCTATCTTTAAGGCGGGTTTTGGCTCAGAAAGTTGCCATCTTGCTACTGTGCTTCAAGGGTAAGCTTCTTCCCCTTTTAAGCTTATTTTTGTACATTCTCTTGGCCACCTTTGCGTGCTGTTTTAGGCCTACTTGTCAACTACAAAAACCTCTATTTTGAAGTGTTTAAAATGGTGGTTCGAGGTCCTTTTGGAGTTAGGGGTGGTCCACCCTCTTTTGTAGCTTATTTGCTAAGCTTTGTGCCATCTTTCAAAGCTTTTGAAACCAACTCTTTTTGGCCCTTTAACCACTGAATTCCAGAGGAATTTCAGTGGTGGAAAGGTGGTTTTGAGGTCTAAAATGTGAGGGGGTGGTCCCCTCTTCTCTTGTCCTGTTTGCATGTGTTAATGGCCTACCAAACGAGCATGTATTTCTACCCTTTTGAAGCTTAGTTCAAGCATGTTTTAGGCTATATTTTGACCTACTTTAACTTTATTTTTAGCTGGTTGGGTCACTTGTGGCTTGATTTTGGTACTTTTCGTGCAATCTTGCTCACTAGCCTAGTGTGCTTGATGGTTTAGCCTATTATTCTAGCATGTGTTGGCTCCCCTCTAGCATGTTTTAACTCTATTTCAAGTGGTCTTGGTCACATGTGCTCCACTTTGTATAGCTATAGTGTAAATGGCCTTGACTAGCTTTGTGTTTTGAGGCTTTTAGCATGCTTTACTTGGGTTGTTTGTATGCCATAGCATCATTTTGTATGTAATTTCAGAGCATATAACTTTGTCACACTCTCACATATTCCACTCTTTCATTGCTTTTGAAAGTTGTGCCTTATGTCTTGTTTGTGAGCCAACACGATGCATGTTTGTCTAGTCTTTTCGCTTCAATTCGAGCATGTTTAGGCCATTGTTTTGGCATGATTAAGCTCTGCTCATGGTTGGTTTAGTTATTTAAATTTGATAGTGCATGCGTCTTGTGTTATGCTCTTTATTTGCTTTGATGTTTTTGGCCCTCAACATGTTATGCTTGTATTGCTTGCATGCTTTAAGGTCTTTAGCATGCCATCTCAGCACTAAAAGCATCTGCAACCTCCCCCATTTCTTCATTATTCAAATTGATTTGAGGGTTGTTAGGCATTAAGCTTGTGTTTAAGCATGAAGTAGAGTTTGTGCCCAGATGGATTTAACTCTCTTTTGAGGGTACCTCCTAGTCAAAGGACATAGTCCCTCTCATGACCTAAGCCATTCTTTTGGATGACCTCCTCTTCTTAGAGGACTTGCACATTGGATTGAATCAATTAAGAAATGGTTTGGTATTGTAAATGTGTAAACAAGAATCGAGCAAAGTAAAACATGCCAAGATAACATATGTGTGTTGCATTGCATGTGTTTGGATCGAACATTAATCCAAACACTAGAAATGTGTCACGCCAGACTCAAAGTGATGAATTGTGTTATGCTTGTCGTTGTCACCCTTGATCATGCATGATAGGGTGACGACACTTAGAGTTTTATGTGTGCATTTACTAACATTGTGCAAGCTTGACTCTTTGGCCATCATGTATTGAGATGCGTGGCTGGTGGCTTGAGAGCCGACTACTACGCTTCTTTGAGCTTGAGATATGATAAAAAGGGTAGTTGCACACACATTTCCTTGCAAATACACTACCATGCCTCGCTTGTGCTCACTGCAACAAAAGGAGAAATTTCAGAATCAATGGCGCACCACCACATGCCTTAGCCGACCACCACCCAAGCACCGACCGCCACCAATATCGCCGATGGCCATCACTTCTAGCCGATCACCATCAAGATGTTCGGGATCAAACAGTATAACTGGAGGTTGGCACAATTTCAAGTCAAAAGAGTGCAAACAGAGGCATTTAGAGGCAAGGTAGTAGATTTCGGAGGACGCGATCGAGCATGCATGCCTCCCTGCTCATGAGGCCATTTTCATCGCTCATTAGCTAGTTATAGTTAATTACATCTGTTGTAATTAATTTAGCTTAGTTTATTTTGTAATATTCTAATTAGCTTAGATTAGCTAATTGATTAATTCGGTTTGTCACTACTTAGCTTAGACTAGCTAGTTATTCAATTTTGTTATCATTAATTAACTTAGCATAGTTAATTAGTTGTTTTGTAATAAGTAGCTTAGTTTAGCTCTTATTTATTCGGACCGTCCTCCAAGAGGGCACAATGTTGTAATAAGGGTGCGTGTGTGTGTGTGCATATCTTCCAACCCCACTTCTTTCTCCCTTTTACTTATCAACTTTCGATGGTTAGTTTAGGGCATATTTCAATTAGCATCCTTATGCTTTGCATGTGTGCATCATTCATTTGTCTTGCATGCACTCTACAAGATCATTCAAACTGTATTGTATTTCAATAACTATTTGAATACATGTAGCAAAGTGTTGCATTCATATGCCATCTTCAATAGCCGAGCCTATTTAGTTGCATTATTGCATGTGTTGCATTAGGCATCTTGTATAGTTAGGATTATACATATTTCTAACTAGTTTTTTGTTTTGGCTCGGAGTACACTGTAAGTGTTTACGTTTTAGCATCCTTGCATGAGTGTGAGTGTTGCCATGATAGCATGCTTGCCATGAGGCTATTTGCTTATATGCTTAACTGTTTGAATGCCTGTGGGTGAGGGCTTGATTGCCTGAATTGGAACAACTCGATGATTGCGAGTTTTAAGCCCACTTTGCAAAGTGGCAAAATCATGTTTTCAAGCCCACTTGAGGGTGGCAAATCTGCGCTTTAGCCTATTTGCGAGTAGCACGTTCAAACCATTTTTCGAAAGCAAACATGAGTTGTTTTGTTCCAATTCTTGTGATTAAGTCTATACTTGTATGCTGTGCGCATCACATAGTAAAACTAGATTAATAATCGGAAAAAGAACACATGTGTTTATAGTAGAGGCTGATCCTTTGATCGGGCGAAGAAGTGCTCATTTCAGACCTTCCCTCTCGCATCTAAGTTCTTGAGCCGAGGCAACTTTGGTGATGACTTTATTACATGGCCTTTGGCACGAGTCGTGGTTTCCTAAATTTCCCAAAACAAAATATTTAGGTGGCAACTCAGAACCGCAAAGCAGCCCATGTTTGGCGCTTTTCATTCAAAATTGATTTTTCAAAACCAATTCCGGATTTGGACTCTTTGGTGTTTATCACCTCGACATTGCACTTTGTGAGATTAGATTCGTAATCGTGACAGAGTCCGAATCGTAGGAGACCAAATTCGCGCCTCTCCGAAAAGGGCGCCAAGAAAGTCGAGTCTACACATGGCTCAGCCTCCGACAAATTTGGAGGGATTATTACTCCATCTGCAACAAATAGTTGACTCCCTCCAGCATGACGTGACCTGTTAGGCCGAGGTTACGGCCTGTCAGGCCGAGGTTATAACTAGCCTACAGCAACATCAACCGCAGCCAGTAGCGGCCTCTGCATCACATGTACCCACCGCGGCTATCCCTGTTCCCGGTACCACAACTAATGCTTCCACTGCTCAAGATCCACAAACTGAGGGTCTGGTTCTCCCATTCCATGCAGAACCCATCCCAGCACAAACTTTCAGAGCCCCGGTGTATCAAATCTAGGCACAGTTCGAATTCGAGGTTGATCTAACTGTGCTCAAAGTCAACAAGCTGGAAAAGCTGTTTAAAAAGACACAGGGGGTCATATTCCAGACATAGAGGATAGGCACATCGAATCAACAGTTACCTTCCCAGAGCGATTCAAGATGCTCGTGATATTGACCGCCAATGGCTCAAGATCCAATGGTGCATTTGCATATGTTTTCTAATATCTTACGACCAATGGGTTTGACCCGAAATCGGAAGTTGTCACTATTCAAATTAACTATGTCCGTAATAGCCGCCATCCGGTATGCTAAATTGAGGACTCTATGAAACAAAGCTTGCAGAGTTGGTCAAATCCTTCACAGTGCAATATTCCTACAACACGCAGATCGATGTCACAACTCGTGATCTTGAGGCAACACGCCAAGAATCAAGGAGGGCTTTTCACGCTTTGTTATTCGATGGAGGGCAAAGACGGCTATGATGGCAAACAGTGCCTCTAGAGAAAGAGCAAGTTCGTATCATTGTTAGAAATTTGCATGAAAGGCTATTACAGAAGATAATAATCCTCCCGCTATTCAACTTAAAGGATCTCCATGAAATTGGGGTTCAAATCGATGATGCCATCAGGCAAAAGATCATTGTGGAGGGTAATGAACCTATGAGGAGGAATGTTGTTCACAGTTCCAATGGTAGCACAACTGCGAAATGTTCAAAAGTAAACACTGTCACCACTCGCATCAATGGCCAAAAACCAACCACTTCAACTCGGCCCCAAGCCCGAAATTGCCATCCTCTTTACATAAGTCTCTCTCAAGCTTTGAAAATGCTGCTAGAAAAAGGGTACCTAGAGCTCCTAGAACCCTGACCCCTCCCAAATCCTCTTCTACCAAGATATGACCCCACTAAATACTATGCCTATCATCGCAAAGACGGCCATGATACAAACCGTTGCATCTACCTCCATCATAAGATTTAGGATCTTATTGACGAAGAGATCATAGCTCCACCAAAAGGACCTCAGGCCACCCCTAACCCATTATCTTTACACCGTAACCTAATCCATACACTACCATTCACCTACAACCCCAGCATATACATCACCCCAACCCATTTACCTAAGCCTGAGGTGTTCATTCCAGAAAGCATGGACTTGCATATGATGGATGCAATTGAACCCCAATCATCTCAAACCGATGAACCCACTATTTCTGAGCTGATGAGCATGATTGAAGGTTTGTAGAGAATTGTGGCAAATTTAGCCTTTGGGATTTTGGCTCCATCATCGACTACATCACATGCCAAAAATTCCATGCCAAAAGGCCCCCCAATCTTGGGGTGAGCTGTAATTGAAAATGGCCAACCTGAAGCTATCTCAAGTCTGGGTGATGACATGTTGACAACAATTGGGCTCCGCTCTGATATAGCGACCCAATCCCTTGGCAAAGTGGAGACAAGTCGCAAGAACAAGGTCGGGGCAAGTATCAATCCTTATGAACATCTTCAATAGGCTATTGAGGCTTTCAAGGTCCAAGGACTGAACAAGCAGCAAGTGTTGGCAGTTGTTGCAAAAACTGTGGATAACACTTTTGTCACTAAGGTTGGGAGCATTTTGAATCCAGGGATAAACCATCAAAAGGGCTACCGTACCAGAAACATCCCTTTTAGCTCCAATTCTACATCTATAAAAGGTCATCAAACCCAGTCAACACCTGCCAACCCCTCTGTCAACCTTGGCAGGATTGGAAACCGCACCTTCAATCCCCTTTACATGACCTTGTCCAAAGCTCTCCAAATCCTCATAAGACAAGGCCATCTCGCACCCTTAACGCCTCTCTTGATCCCCTTTCACCAAGCATAATGTTACCAAGTATTGTGCCTTCCATCAACAAACTGGCTATAACACTGACGGTTGCTTTCGTCTTCGCCATGAAGTTCAAGATCTGATTGACAATAAGGTCATCACTCCACCGGGTCCTACAAAGTCTATTGGCATTGGCTTGATGAACTTGGGGGATAATGTGACTATGTGATCGAGGATGAACTACCTGCTGATGGCGCTCATTTTACTCCAGATGTGGTGGATGGAACGCACTTTTTAGCACTTTGAAAATGCTGTTTATTTTACTTTTAGACTTGGGTATTAAGTCAGTCTTTTTGTATTGAGTCAGTCTTGTTGTATTGAGTTAGACTTGCTGTGTCGGAGGTTGGTGATTTCGGGCGTATTAACTCGGGCATTACTTTCTTGTTTTGTGTTTGTCTTTCACACTTTTTTTTTTTTGTTTTTAAGGCGCCTTCTAACATTGAGCTAGTCATGCCAGAAGATCTAAATGAAATGACAGCACTTTTCCACTTACTTCTCTGTGCCTTTAAATCATTACATTGACTAAAGTTTTTCAAAATTATTTCCAAAACTGCAATGAAAACAAAGATAAAGAAATTCCTTGGGATTTGCAAAAATTTGATCAACTGAGAGGAAGAGAGGCGTGCTAAGCCCTTAATAGATGAGATCATACCTATTAGTGTGAGTACTAAGAAGGATCCTGGCTTGGTACAGATTGGTTCTACATTGTCTTCAGAGGGGCACGAGTGACTAGTCACTTTATTAAAAGATTTTTAAAATGTTTTGCGTAGTCCTACGAAGACATGCCTGGAATTGATCTTGAGATTGTACAACATAGGATCACTTCTACCAAGACTTAACCCCTTTGCTTTCAAACTTTGATTCGTAATGTTCAATGGTCGACTACAATGTAAGGTTTGTATGGCCGATTCAAGCATCCCTTGAACTAGGGGAAAAATGTTAGATGTGCTCAAGATTCAAAAGATGCGTCATTTCGCCAACCAATGGAGACCGGCAAGAAAGCCAAATCCCAGAATCTGAGAGAAGAAAAATTAGTGCTGGAGGACAATCGAGTTCCTACCCATAACACTAGCGGCAAATTTAGACCCCAATTACATGAGCTCTCATCTCATCAAGACTATTTAGACAAAATCATCAGCCATTCTCTTGGATCCAGATGATTTAGAGATCTCAAAATCGATCAACATGGACAAAGTTAGACTTTTCTATCATTGAGAGGCTCGCTGGGCCAAAAACTGGGAAAGGTGACCTAAGAAAAAGTGAGAGCAAAAAAAAAAGGAAAAGAACAAAAATGAAAAAATGGAAACAAAAGAGAAAATAAAAGATAGAGAAAAGAAACAAAAGAAAGAGAAAAATAAAAAGAAAAAAAAAACAGAGCTCGCAAGGTTGAAAACCCGAAAGGGCGGCTTTGGCAAAAGTTAGAGCACAAACAGAAAATGTCAACACCCGAGTGAACCTTAAACTCGGAACACATACGGGCTGATTCCTATCTTTGGAATACGTAGGCAACTTCATACCCCAATCATTTCAAGCCTGCTTGGCTTATCCGTGTTGATTGGCTTATCTTTGTTCAAAATCAACTACCCTATCCATATGCAAATTGGCTCATCTTCGTTCAAAATCGGTTGTCCTATTTCATTAGAAGGATTCAACTACAAGACAATTCAAGTTCAGATCTAAGGTTGTGCATCTCAAGAGTTAATTCTACGTTGGTTGGGCAGTGGCCATTTGCAAAAACAATTTTTGAGAATTTTTAATGGGGTTGACTAAATTTTCAAAGAATTATTCCATTTTTCCAAAACTGGACCATTTTTGGGACCCAAAAAAGAAAAATTTTCAGTGCTCACAACTTGACTTACATGATTTCAAAGCAAAAAGTTGAACAAGCATGTTAATCTAACTCTTATGTTGATCAAAATTGTTTTAATAGGAAACCAAAAACAAAAATGGTCAAAATAATGAACTAGGGGCACAGTTAAGTCAGGTTTTCTGTCTTTTCCCTGTTATCAATGCACTTGCCAGAAAGGGCACAACTGAAGCTAGCAGTAGGGGCCAAAAACTCTCTCATCCTCCAAGTAGCGAGGTATCAAGCTCAATGCGAAGCACAGACTGAAAATGGCGCAGAATATTCAACCCTCCTCATAGGGTCCACAACTTTCAGCTTATCCATCAACCACACTTGGGAAGAGAAAAAAAATAAGAGAGATTAAAGAATAAAGAGATATGCGTTGAGAGAAAAAGTAAAGAAAGGGCTTTTCAGAGAAAATAGAGATTGAGTGACAAAGTGATGTGAGAATCACAAATGAGAAAGGGTGGGACACAATACCTAGAGAAGCAGTGGGCTCCCTGTGAACTGAGAGGTCTCCCACTGGTGGAAAACACCCAAATGTTGTGTTTGTTGTTTTTGTTTGTCTCGATCCTTGCTTTGAGTCGCTAGAGTGTAAATAGATGTGTTTAGATTGTTTTACTTTGTTTTCCTTCGCTGAGTCGTGGTGTATCGTGGGTCAACAGAGGCTCAAGACCCAGTTAAGAATTCATTCTTGGTTCCCGTTTCAAGAAAATAAATTGTTTTGTGCTCAGAGTATCGTGTCATTCCCGACATGTCATGCAAAACAAGGTTTTTTTCTTTCATAAACTGCAAGGTCCAACCCAGATAAAAAAGTGAGAGCAATAGAACAAGGATCTATCTAAAGCTACATAGGTTCCAAACTGTAAAAGCAAAAAAGAAAAGAGGGAAGATTGAAGCATCTGAGTATGTTTCAACTTCAACATTTCCAGGATTGCATTTCGAATACACCTTCTTAGGCCTTGTCATTTCTTCAAAGTATGAGTATACCTCGACCTCAAGCTTAAGCTCAAGCTCAAGCCTGCTTCAAGTCAGAATGGCAATCAAGCCTCCTTCGCCGTAATGGCAATCGGCGTTTCTCCGAGTACCATTCCCTACCAGAAGCATCTTGGTTGTGTTTCCAATGAGTTCCTAGGAGACTAACTGCGACGGTGGAAATTAGAGTTCGAATGGCGATGCCTAGAACGCAAAGGTTTGGATTCCAAGACTAAAGTCTGATTTAAATACCCAGGAATATATCCCCGGCTTGAAATCTGTATGGCAGTCCCATAGCTTGAAATAGTATGTGTGCACCTCAATTCTGGATACTGAACCAACCTAGTCTGTCACCCCGTTGGAGAATAGGGAAAATTATGAATATGATAAGGAAGAAAAGCGGCATCCGTGGCTTCTACATGCAGAAGTTACCCCTTGTCAGCATTTGAGGGCCTTTGAACTGTGAGTTGAAGGTAAGAGTTCGAAGAACACAAAAAGGAGATTCCCATTAGAGTAGAGCGGTTCATCGCCACTTGCCCCATGAGGTACTTTTTAAAGTACTGCTTTGTTCATCGCCAATCGTCACTCGTCATTCACCCCGAGTGGTTGTTTTCAGATGCGGAAACG
Source organism: Camellia lanceoleosa (assembly GCA_025200525.1). Classification (NCBI taxonomy): domain Eukaryota; kingdom Viridiplantae; phylum Streptophyta; class Magnoliopsida; order Ericales; family Theaceae; genus Camellia; species Camellia lanceoleosa. The sequence goes on from CM045768.1 coordinate 12,587,039, forward strand.
CGGTCTTAGGCGGGTTTTATCTCGGGACGTACGAAGTATGCACCCAAGTGATTGTTTCTCAAGACGTGTGAAATGCTGCCCTGGGTATGTTTCATCTCGGGATGTGCGAAGCCTGATCCCAAGCAATTTTTGTGTCGTGTCTCGACGCGGAAACGCGACCAAGTGGTCTTCCTTGTTTTCAGACGCTGAAACGCCCGGAGGTTTTCGCCAAGATGTGTGAAACACAATCCCGGGCGATTTTGTTCTGGGTTTCTCAAGATACGTGAAACGCAACCCCGAGTGGTGTGTTCTTTCCTCGTCCCTTATTTTGGCGTGGTTAGAGTGTGTTTTAGTTCTTCTTACATAGAACCTGTGTTGATTTTAAGCTTAAAGCTGCTCATTCATATGTTGTCATTCTTGCTTATCACATTTTGTTATTGCTTATTGCATCATCTCGCATGATCATAAGTGTTCAAAATCACCAGCTTCACAAAGCGTGTAAGTCCAGCTTTCAAAGTTGCATTATGCATATCATTTGCATTTTGCCCCAGAACTATGCTGGTTTGATTCCTTGCAAAGGGATACGTAGCCAGTCTGCAGGCGCAACCGTTTTTTGCCTTGTTTGTTTGTTTGTCCAAGTCTTACGGCCTTGTCAAAAATGGGTCATCTTCGGGCTTTGACTTTCACTCACGTCATTTCATGACTCCGAGTTCTGTCAAAGAGAGGTAACTGTAGACACCCCATTTTCGACCGTCCTCAAGACTTGGATGCCATCACTTGTGCACTCGATGATTTTGACTGCATGCCTTGTTTTGGACCAAAACCTTAGTGTTTCAAGCCTGAACCTTCTAGTGACCTGCTGGCCACCACCATAGGTTGTCGGCCATGGGTGTGGCTAGTCGGCCACCGCCATTTTTTGTAGATATTTTATGCCACTGTGTTAGCTTGTTTGCACAGATGCATACATCTCGCACCCACTTGTAGGGTTGGATCTCCTTGTATAGAATTCATGTTTTCTATATATAGGGGGTCTCCTCCCCCTTTTTTAAGGGTTAGAATTTTTGGAACAAAAATCTCTCTCTCTCTCTCTCTCTCTCACAAATTTTTGGACATTAGTATAGATACATCACACTTTTGCCTACATCTCTTTAACCAAAGTTGATCATCTTTGAGCTGAGGTTCCTTGAGGCCTTTATGGAGCTCTTGAAGGTGGTTTTGGCTTGAATTGTTGCCTAAGGTTGATCTTTGCTTCAAGAGGTATAATACTTCCTTGTTTTAACTTGTTTTACATACTTGTTTTCCAATCTTTTCCCACTGTTTTTTGGGTTGTTTTTGGGCTGTAAAAATTCTGTTTTTGTGGGCTGAAATTGGTGGTTTTAGGCCATTAAAGGTTAAGGGATGGTTCATCTCTCTTTGTTCTTGCTTGTAAGGCCTTTCCACATTTGTTTCCCACTTTCAAACTATCTTTTTGGGCCTTTAAACACAAAATTTCGAGTATTTTCAAGTGGTAAAATCATGTTTTGAAGTCCAAATTTGGAGAGGTTAACCTCCACCTTATGTCTTGTTTGCTAGCCTAGTTAGCTCTATATGTTAGTTTATTTTTCTAGCCATTTGTAGCTTAATTCCAAAGATGTTTTAAGCTCTATTTTAGACCTGCTTCGCCACTATTTTTGGCTGGTTGTTGTATTTGAGTCTTGTTTTGCATAGTTGTAGTGTAAATGTCCACACAACCTTGGTGTTTTAAGGCTTTAGACACCACTTGTTTGAGTTAATTGCCATGTTTTAGTGCTTTTCTCACTTAATTTTAGTGTTAATCTCTACAACCTCCCTCATTTCTTGACTTTTTCATTTTCTTTGAGGGTTTCTCAAACTTGCATTGTGTAAGCTTGAGATTGAGGTCTTGGAGGTTCATTACCAACCAAGATGACACCTCTCTCTTGCCTTAAACTACCCCTTGTTTAACACTCCTTCCCTTTTAGAGGACTTACTCACCAATGGACTTAATTGGTTAAAGAATGGTTGGTAATCTAAAATGAGTAAATAAAGTTGAAACTAAAATTGTGCAAGATAAAATGGTTATGTCTTGTTGTGTTTCAAATCGACATTAATTTGAACACAAGGAAAATTGGGACGCTTTTATACTTAAAGTGATGAAATGTGCTAAGTTTCTTAGGTCACCATTGCCCTTGATCATGCATGATAGGATGAAGTTTTTGGTCTTGTTTGTGTATTTATTGAACTTGTACATCTTGGTTCTTGGCCATAATGCAACGAAATTGCTTGATTGATTGTTTAAGAGCTAAATGTATCACTCATTTGAGATGTTTTGATGATAAGGAGGGATACATAGTACAACCAACCCTTGAGAAATACAATGCCCTACTGCTTTCTCTTGTAGCAAGGAAGTCCCAAATTAGCAAAGGGTCGACCAACTATCATTAGTGGCCGAATCGCCCTTGCTCCGCCACCCAGGCAAATTTAGCAGTGTGCTTTTGAGATAGAATAGAATTCGTTTGGAGAAGGAAATCAGTGCAAGTGTCCTACTGTGCAACAGAGGCATGCAGCAGCAAAACAGTGGCTTTTCGAGTAGAAACCGCGTTCATGCATGAGTTTCTCATCGATCCTTGGGATCCGTGTTGTAATAGATTAGTGTTATGCTTGACTAGTGACTTTTATAATTAGTTAGAATAGCTAATTCGTATTGTGTTGTAGTTAATTAATTCTGTTAGTAATGATTAGTTAGTTAGCACAGTTAGTTAATTAGTTCATTTATTGTAATAATTAGTTAAGTAGTTTAGCTTAGTTAGTTTATTCATTCAGACTCTCATTCGTGAGAGCGCAATGTTGTAATAATGTGAAGGTCTTCCAACCTCACGTCTTTCTCCCTTTTATTTTTCACCTTACGTTGTTAAGTTTTAGGGGCATCGCTTCAATTAGCATATCGCATTTTTGCATCCATTCATTTGTATTATGCATCAAGGCTTAGTTCATCATTCTAACTGCATTGTTAATTTCAATACTTATTTGAATACGTGCTTATATCGCATGTTATCAAATCAATTCATATGCCATATTAATAGCTAAACCTAGTAATTGCATATCGCATGTGTTGTATTAGTCATATTGCATATAGTTAGGATCATACATTTTTTCTAACTCTTTTGTTTATTTTGGCTTAGAGTACTAGGTGAGTTTTAGTGCTTTAGCATACTTGTATGAGTGTGAGTGACTGCCATGACTAGCATGCTTGCCATGAGGCTAAGTGCTTACTTGTTAAACTATTTGAATGCCTGTGGATGAAGGCTTGTTGTTTGAATTGAAATAATTTTAGTAGTGTTTATATGCGATCACTTTTTCAAGTGATACATATTTCGAAACAATTTTGTAAAACAGACATGAAATTGAATTGTTCCAATTCGGACAAACTAGTCTATACCTTGTGTGCGCACCACATAGTAAATGCTAGCCTAATAAACTGGAACAAGAGCATATAATGTTGATAAAAATCATATCATGATTAGTAGAGGCTGATCTTTGATCGGGCGAGCGAGGGTACTCAAATGTATTTATGACCTTCCCCTCTCGTACTTAAGTACTCGAGCCGAAGCAACTTTGGTGATGACAGATACGTGGCCTTTGGCACGAGTCATGGGTTTCCTAAATTTCTCCAAAAATAAAATATTTAGATGGCGACTCTGTATCTGGCAAAACAGTCCATTTTTTTGGCAATTTGATTCAAAATCGATTTTCCAAAAGATTTGCCAGATTTGGACTCTTTGGTGTTTATCAATTTCACATTGCACTTGTGAAATTAGATTCAAAACCTCGAGAGTCCGAACTGTAGGGCTTATATTCGAACTTCCGAAAAGGGGCGCAAAAAAGCCGAGCTACAGTTTTTGGCGACTCTGCTAGGGAATTAGAGAACTTGACTCGAACTCATGATATGACATTTTATCTACACTTATATGTTTCTTTGCATTGCATTTGCATTGGTGCGCCTAAGTCATTGTGCTTGCCATTTGCTATTCAAGGACAATTTGTCGGAGGCTTGCTTGGAAAACCTTGCCAAAGGTCGATCGGTCATGACTCGCCACGATGGGAACACAACCCTTGATCTCGACTATCGCAGACCATTGATCCACCTTTCACTTCTCGTTGTTCGTGAGAGGTATATGAGGTAGTCTTGCCGAGGTACCTTTTTACACCAATCGCCTAGTTGCATGTCGAAAAGCCATAGAGACTGTAAACTAGGATAGGTTGCTTATCCTAATGTGATTGTGTAAAACCACTTTGCTTGACTAATAAACCCTAGTTCCTAATGAAACTAGGATAGGGTAACCCTACCCCCTTATAGGGGTGTTTTGGCTCTCACTTAACTGGTATGTCCTTTTAGAGTGAAACTCTACAGGAATGTGCGTATCAATTGCAAGTTTGGGTATCAGATTTGGGGGTAGAAATCAGTGTTTGAGTATAGTCTTACAGCTTTGATTACATTTGTGTATGGTTAACATCTGAGCTGAGGTGTTGTGTGGTTTTTGATTTTTGTTTTCCTTTTGCTTTATTTCTTTTTTGCAAGGTAGTTTATCACAATTGCTTCGGACAGTTTGATTACCCCCCAAGCACTTTGGACCCGAGTTAAAAGGCTCTATAGATCCAGAGATCTTGTTAGGGGACAACCTGTGTTTGCTTCGCTCCCACCGGTTACCAAACGGAGAAGAGTTAGGCATAATTCACCACCCATCACCACCTTTGTACTTCACTTGTATCTAGTCAAGCTTAGTCTTCCACATCCACTCCAGTAAGAGATTATTCACCAGTTCTGATGGCATAACATCCCCAGGTTACCATGGAAGACTTGCTCCATCATCTCCAGCAAACCATTGAAACCATGCAGCAAGATGTTGCTCGCCAAGCTGAGGTTACAGCCCACCAAGTTGAAGTGATAAACAGGCTGTAGCAACAATAACCACAACCGGCAAGCTTTATCAAGATGCACCTCCCGCGGGTACACTAGCACCCGGAATCACTGCTAATGTCCAAGAGAATCTGGGCAATCCAGTAGATCCCATCCCACCGCAGGCCTCCAAGGCACCAGTATACCAAACCAAGCTTCCGTTTGAATTCGAAGTTGACCTGACTATACTTAAGGTCAACAAGCTGGAGAAGCTTTTCAAACGGACACAGGGCGTGAACTCAATCCCCAACATCGAAGATGGATACACCGACTCCGTAGTGACTTTGCCGGATTGGTTCAAAATGCCACATATAGATCGGTTCGATGTCTCTAGGGATCCGTTGTTCCCCGATATCCTACGGCTAATGGGCCTTACCAAACTTCAAAAGTTGTCACTTTTTTGGCCAGACCTTGTCAGGAATAGCGGCTATCTGGTATGTAAAGCTGGAGGATTCAGTAAAGCAGAGCTGGGAGGAAATGGCTGAGGCCTTCATCGCACAGTACTCCTACAATACGTAAATCGAGGTCACAACTCGTGATCTTGAAACAACTCGTCAGGAGCCAAAGGAGGGCTTCTCAGACTTTGTAATGAGGTGAAGGCCAAAGCTTTGATGATGACTACTAGACCGTTAGAGAAGGATCAAATCAAGACGGTGGTCCGTAATCTACAAGGGAAATTATTGCAGAAGATGATCGTCTTACCGTTGTTTACATTCACTAAGCTCCACGAGATAGGAGTACAGATTGAAGATGCAATGAAACAGGGGTTGATAACCGATGAGAAGGAGTAGGCCAAGAGACCCTTTTCACACAGTGCCAATGCAACCACTAGTGGAAGCACAGCTGCGCGGCCATCTGATGTAAGTGTTGTCACCACCACAGCCAAGACAGCCAACCCTTTCGCCAGCACAACTCCGCAAACCTCAAACAACCAGGCCCGATCCCAGAGGACCTTCACCCCACTCTATATGCCATTATCCTAAGCCCTGAGGGTGCTGATAAAAAAAGGGCATCTCAAGCCATTAGAGTCCCATCCACTACCTGATCCTCTTCTACCTAAACATAACCCAGCCAAATACTACGTTTTTCACCAGCAGCACGGTCATGACACTGACCAATGCTTCAAGCTGTGTCATGAGATTCAAGATCTCATCAATAACAAGGTGATAGCACCAAATTTCAAAAGCCTAATGTGACCACCAACCCTCTCCCCAAACCACAACCAAGTTCCTCCACCCCGGCTTAAATCTAATACATACATTGGCCATCCCCTATGACCCCAACAGATATATTACCCCTAATCCACCTACCCAAATTGACGTTGTTCATCCTGAAAGCACGGATTTGTGCATGATGGACACGCCCAAACTTCAACCTCAACCCGCAGGTGACAATGGCAGAAGAAGAGAGGTTGGCCATGGAGGAAAATGTCAGCCCATTGCCTGAGGGCTCTGTGGACTTAGCTGAGGGGGTGTATGACCCATGTTGTTACATTGTGCCGACTGATCAAGCCAAACCAGAAGTAGCATTGCTGACAATAACGGAGGTCAATGTGGTCAGAGAGGATGGCCCAAGTCAGGGACTGGATGATCTAGCGGAGCTAGAAGAGGACTTAGACAATCTGTAATTCTATGACGAGCAAGATCAGGGAGACGTGCAGATTGATTGGTTTGATCAGTCTAAAACCAGCAGATTTCGTGCCTACAGCCCAAGTGATTTGAGCATATATAGACACTCCATTTTTGACTGTCCTAAAGACTTGGACGTCATCGTTTGAGTGCTCGATGATTGCGCATGTTTGCGCTCGTTTGGAGTCCCCGAGGTTTTCGGCTGCGCGCCTTGCCTCTAAGTCTCTAGACTCTCTTGGTTCTGTGCTTGTTTTAAGCCAACTCTTGGTCCCCCTCTTTTTGCCTGGAGGGAGAAACAGTGGTGTAGACCACTTTTCTCCCGTGTCAGTTTTCTCCCTTATCCGCCACTTTAGGTGGTCGGTTGGCTGGGGTTGGTGGTCAGTCAACCACCTCAAGTGGTCTCAAGATGCCACCACCTTCTCCTCTCTTGGGAGACCCCTTTTGCCCTATCGACCAGATGTTTCCCTTGTCGACCACCTGAGGTGGTCGGTTGACTAGGTGTAGTGGTCGGTGGCCATTTTTCACTTTCTGCAGATATTTTTGGTGCTAATGCTAACTGTTAGGCACAATGCATCCTCCCTACACGGTAGGAGGGATTCAAGCTTTGGCCCCATTTTCTATAAAAGAGGAGGTGTCTCCTCCTTCCATGGGGTTCACAATTTTGAGGAGCAATTTCTCCTCTCTCTCTCTAGAATTCTCTCTCTCTTCTCTTTTAGTGCTTGAAAGTGAGCTTTCTTCACACTTTTGCAAAGAGACTCCTAGCCAAACACCACCATCATTGAGCTGAGGTTCTTGGAGGTCATATTTGAGCTTTGAAAATTGGTTTTAGCTCAAGAAAGTTGCTGTTTGTGCTGTCCTTCAAGGGTGAGTCCTATATCCTCTTTAAAGCTTTGTTTTGGTTGCATATTTGGCCACCTTTGCATGCTATTTTAGGCCTTGCTTTCAATTACAAAAACCTTTGTTTTAAAGTGTTTAAAAAGATTGTTTGAGGCTTTGTTTGAGTTAGGGGTGTCTCTCACTCTTTTGTGCCTTATTTGCTTAGCTTGCTATCTTTTAAAAGCTTTTGGGGCCATCTCTTTTTAGCCTTCTTACCACTAAAACTCAGAGGAATTTCAGTGGTGGAAAGGTGGTTTTGAGGTCCCAAATGGGTGGGGGTGGTCCCCCCTCCTCTTCTCTTGTTTGCATGTGTTGATGGCCCATCAAAAGAGCATGTGTTTCTACTTCTTAGTGGCTTTGTTTAGGCTCATTTTTGTGACTTTTTTCTCTATTTTTGGCTGTCTTGGTCACCTCTTGCATGCTTCTTGTACTTGTAGTGTAATCCTACTTGTAGCCTTGCAAAGTAGCATGTCTTTGTGCCTTGAATTTGCTTAGTTCAAGCATGTTTTTAGCCATTATTTTCCATGTCATAACTCTGTTTTGGGTTGGTTTGGTTGCCTCTTGCATGCTCCTTGCACTTGTAGTGCAATTTTGTTCACTAGCCTAGTGTATTCGGTGTTTCAGCCTATTGATCTAGCATGTGTATGCTCTACTCCAGCACATTTTTGGCTATGTTTTAGCATTCTTTAGGTTTGATTTGAGTGGTTTTGGTCATGCATGCTTGGTTTTGCATAGCTATAGTGTATTTGGCTTTGCTAGCCTTGCACTTTGAGACCTCTAGCATGTCATATTTGAGCTTTTTGCATGGCATAGCATCATTTGGCATGTTATTTGCATCATATACCTCTCGCCAAATTCTTGCATTTATTGCCCTTTTGTTTTGTTTGAGGTTTGGGCCTTATGCTTCGCTTAGAGCCAACTTGCATGCATGTTTGTCTAAACTTTTGGGCTATTACTTCAAAGATATTTTGGCCTCTGTTTTGGCATGTTTTAGGTCTGTCCATAGCTGGTTTGACCATTTGTGCTTGATATTGCATGCCTCTTGTGTGATGCTCTTCACTAGCCATAGTGTTTTTGGCCTTTAACATGTCTTGCATGATTTAGCTGCCTTTAGCATGTCATTTTAGTGCTAAAATATATGCCATTGCATCCCACTAGTTCACTCTTTCAAAACTAGAGAACTCTCACTTTTGGACTTAATTGATTAAGGGACTAATTGGTAATCTAAAATGTGTAAACAAAATGAATCAAGTAAAACATGGCCAAGATAAGCATGTTGTTTGTATTGCATGTGTTTGGGTCGAACGTTAATCTAAACACGAGAAATGTGGGACGCTTATACCATAGTGATAAAACGTGTTACATTTCTGGCCGCCACGCCTTGATTGTGCATGATAGGTGAAGGCCATACGAGCCTTATGTGTGCATTCATTGAGTTTTGCGCAAGCTTGATCCTTTGGCCACCATGCATTGAAAATGTTTAGTTGTTGGCTCGAGAGTCAAGTGCCATACTCCTTTGAGCTTGAGATATGATAAGGAGTGTGGAAATGCATACATTTCCTTGCAAATACAATCGCCTTGCCTCGTCTGCGTTTCTATTGCAACAATAGAGGAATTTCAACCTCAAGGTGTTCTTGAGATAAAAAAAAAAAAAGGCAATTTGGAAATCGTTGTAATTTTCAAAGATTCAAAAGAGTGCAAACAGAGGCGTCTTAAGGCAAGGCGGTGGATTTAGGAGGATCGAATCCAGCATGCATATCTCCTCACCATGAGGCCATTTATCGCTTATGTTAGTTAGTTGTAGTTAATTACGTCTTTGTAATTATTTTAGCTTAGTGCTTTGTAATATTCTAATTAGCTTAGTTTGGCTAGTTATTCAATTGGTTTGTAATAATTAATTAGCTAGAATAGTTAGTTAATTAGTTGGATTATAATAGTTAGCTTAATTAGAGTAGCTAGTTAGCTTTCATTTTATTCGGGCCCTCCGTCGAGAGGGCAAATGTTGTAATAAGTGTGTGTGTGAATGTCTTCCAACCCCATGTCTTTTCTCCTTTTACTTATCCGCTTTTGATGGTTAGTTTATGGCATATTTCAATTAGCATACCTTATGCTTTGCATGTTTACATCATTCATTTGTCTTGCATGCACCTGCTCTATGATCATTCAAACCGCATTGTATTTTAATACACTTCTTTGAATACATGTATCAAATGTCGATTCATATGCCATCTTAGATAGTCGAGCCCATTTAATTGTATTTTGCATGTGTTGCATTAGGCACTTAACATAGTTAGGATCATGCATTGATTTCTAACTAGTTGTTATTTTGGCTCTGAGTACATTGTAAGTGTTTATGCTTTAGCATCGCTGCATGTGTGTAAGTGATTGCCATGATAGCATGCTTGCTATGAGGCTATGTGCTTAAGTGGTTATGCATGAATGCTTGTGGATGAAGGTTTCATTATGAATTAGAACAATTCATCAAAATGTACGCTTTAAGCCCACTTGTTTGTGGCAACTCATGTTTTAAGCCCACTTGAGGGTGGCAAATCCGCTGCTTTTAGCCTACTTGCAAGTAGCATCTTCAAACCATTTTCAAAAACAAACATGAGATGTTTTGTTCCAAATTGAGTGATTTAGTCTATACTTGTACGCTTATGCACATCACATAGTAATTCTAGATTAATAACCGCATTAAGAACACGTGTTTTCAAAACAACATATCATGTTAGTAGAGACCGATCTTTGATCTAAGCGATGGGTGCTCATTTCAGATCTTCTCTCTTGTACCCAAGTTCCGAGCCAAGGCAACTTTGGTGATGACGGACACGCGGCCTTAGGCGCGAGTCGATTTCCTAAATTTCCCAAAATAAAATATTTAGGTGGCGATTCTCAAATCGCAAAGCAATCCATGTTTATGCGTTGATTAAAATCGATTTTCCAAAACGACGGTTTGATTTGAACTCTTTGGTGATTTATCGCCTCACATTGCACTTTGTGAGATTAGATTCGTAACTGAACAGAGTCCTAATCAGTAGCTAGAACATAATTCGCGTCCTCTCCGAAAGGGAGGCACGCAAAGCGAGTTCAGGCGGTCTACAGCGTATGACAACACAAGCAGAGAGGTAATGGGCACATTATAGATTAGAGTTCAAGGGGCCCATTGCAACAAGATATTGAGTTCCATGTCCCGATGTCCCGCCACTTTCAATCTAATGTTAGGGAGACCCTGGCTGCACTAGGTGAAAACAGTCTCATCTACCCTCCATCAAATGATGAAATACCCTCATAGTAAGGAGGTGGCTATTGTGTTTGGCAATTTGTTTATACATCCTCTACCAGAGGTAACTACATCTGTGCTGGAAATTTTTCACGGTGAGGAGGATGTTTTTCTTTCAAGTTTTACGTTAGCTAAGGCCCGAGCAGTGCAAACGATATTGGCAGCTGATGAGGGCTTGTATGTCAATGCCCAATCAATCTATTTCATGAACAAGCTCCAACATATGCCAGGAATGAGGTAGGGAAGAAGTGGCCGAAAGGGCGTTACAGCATTGGCCGATGTGCCACATAATCCACATGCCTTTGGTCTTGGCTATACGCCTACCAAAGAAGATTAGGCCAGGAAGAGAGAAGAAATGGCAGGCAGAGCAAGAGCCAAGCAGGCTGGGAAACATTATAAGCTGGTTCATAGGCCGATCCAGGGAACATTGAACGACCATTTTGTTAGAGAGGGAGAAGACTTCCCATTCGCCGCTTTCGAGCCCCGTTCAATTCTCGAGAAGCTAGTGTTCTTGGTTTTGAAATTTTCTTCGACTTGCAAGCATAAGACAAAGGATACAGAGGAAAATGTTAAGCCAATCATGCGAAGTTTAACAGAGCATAGACAAAGTGAGTGGAGTCGAGACAAAGACTGCATGTCTCCTTTAGATCCTTCCGCGCACTCAGAGAGCTTGGGGGAGAACCTGGCTATCTCCATGAACGGGGACCAACCGGGTGTGAACCCTTCTAGCAGCATTTGGGATGCGCCTGAAGCACCATCTCTCGTCTGGTAGTTGGAAAAGGGCTACCTGTCCAATAATTCTGAGTCAGGTAGTGAACTAGAATCTGATTCGACACAGTCTGTGGAGTCGGAATCAAATTTCGGTACTTCTGAGTCCGAGTCCGGTATTCTTAGGGGGGATAACCCGGATGCCAAGGTGATGTCCCTCTTTTTCTTTTGCTTTTAAGTCGGTTGTAACTGAAGAGCTGAATGAGCTGGACTTTATGAATGAGAATGCGGCTATAGATTAAGAGTATTTTTCTATGCCGCTTGTTTATTGCATTGATCAAGACTTTCAAAGCTTTAATGAAAACGAAGATGAAGGAATTTCTCTAGTTTTAAAAATTTTGATTAATCAAGTGGATGAGAGGTTTGCAAAACCCCTTGCTGATGAAATCATTACTTTTAATGTGGGTACCGGTATGATCTGCTGCCCGTCCAAATCGGGTCCACGTTGTCTTCGGAGGAGCGCGCTTAGTCACTTTATTAAAAGATTTCAAAGTTGTTTTCAGGATCCAACGAAGACATGCCTAGAATCGATCATGAGATTGTACAAAGATCGATCCTCTCGACCTCGAGGGTCTAATTCGTCAAACAAGTTAGGAGAATACGTCCAGATTGGACTTTGAAGATTAAGGAAGAAGTCACCAAACAGATTAAGGTAGGGTTCTTGCTTGCATCTAAGTATCCAATGTGGTCCCAAAGAAGGATGGCAAAATTAGAGTCTGTCTCGACTTCAGAGATCTGAATAAGGCTAATCCAAAGGATGATTTTCCCTTGCCACATATCGATGAATTGGTGGATTTCACAGCAGGTTATGCATTGTTGTCCTTCATGGATGGATTTTCTGGGTATAACTAGATTTTGATGGCACCCGAAAACAGAGAGAAAATAGCCTTCACTACGCCATGGGGAACCTACTGCTATCGGGTGACGCCGTTTGGGTTGAAGAATGCCGGCGCTACCTATCAACGGGCTACAACCACTATTTTGCATAATATGATCCACAAAATGGTCGAGGTGTACGTTGATGACATGATTGTCAAGTCCAAAGAAAGAGAAGGCCACTACACCGCCTTGAAGAAATTCTTCAACGAATCAGAGAATATAGGCTAAGGTTGAATCAGCAGAATGTACTTTCGGTGACAACAGTGAAAAATGTTGGGTTTCTTGATCACACAAAGGCATCGAGGTAGATCCTTCCAAAATGAAGGCCATCCTAGAAATGCCACCACCAAGGACTAAAAAGAAGGTGCAAGGCTTTCTGGGTAAAGTGCAATTCATAAGACGGTTTATTTCAAAATTAACCTTGACTTGTGAACCACTTTTTGGTCTCCTGAAGAAAGGAAAGAAATTCCGATGGGATGATCAATGTCAATTTGCTTTTGAGTAGATCAAGCAAAGAACTTCAAAATCCGCCAGGTTGTCGCCGCCAAAGTCGAGAAGCCTTTGATTCTATATCTCAGTAATGCATATAACAATGGGATGTATGCTTACTCGTAAATCTAAGGATAGCGGGAAAGCCATCTACTACTTGAGCAAGAAAATGTTGAATACGAGACCGCCACACTACCGGAGAAAGCTTGCCTAGCCTTGGTATGGGCTACTAGGAAGTTGAGGCACTACTTGTTAGCTCACCAGAGAATACTGTTCCTAGATGAAGCTATTCTCGCAAGTCGAGGAGGAGACTTGGACAATGTACTTTGACGAGCGCCCAATCAATACTTATGGGATAGGTGTGTTGTTGATAGCACTCGATGACTTATATACTTGCTAACCTTCAAACTCCTGAAGTATCCAACAATGAAGCAGAGTATGGCGCGACGCTGGGTTTGGAAGCCACCCTAGAACTATGGGCAAAAAGGTTGATGTCATTGGGGACTCAAACCTAGTTGTTTCTCGCCAAATGGAGACCGGAAAGTTAAAGAAGAAAAGATGAAGATTTATCACCAAACCCCGACCTTCTAATTCCTAGGTTTGAAAAGTCGACTTTCACGCATCTACTAAAGGAGAACAATAGGTTCACCGACGCCTTATCAACTCTAACATTCATGATAGACATCCCGTTAGGAGTCCGATGCGCCTCGATCATCATTGAGCAGAGATATACGCTGGCCTACAAGACAATCGCTGCAATAGATGAAGCGCAAGATCAAAACCCTTGATACTATGATATCTGGAACTTCTTAGAGAAGGAGACTTATCCACCAAGGGCAAATTCCATGGACAAGAGGGCGACATTGGATAGTCGCTCAATTTATCATCCGCAGAGGTAAATTGTACAAGAGGGGTCATCCGGGAATGCATAAGTTATGTGTCGGGCTAAAGGAATCAAAGGGCTCGATGAAGGCCATCCATGGAGGAGAGTGTGGAATGTAGATGAACAAAGTAATGTTAGCCTGTAAGATTCTCGTAAGGTTACTATTGGTCTACCATGGAAGAGGATTGTATTGTTTTGTTCTACGATGCCACAAATGCCAAATTTGTGCAAATCGCATGAATATCCCGCCATCGAAGCTGTACAACATGACTTCACTATGGCCTTTCTCTGTCTGGGGAATCAATGTCATCGACACAGTCACACCGAAAGGGTCGAATGGGCATGAATACATTTTGGTGGCAATTGATTACTTCACAAAGTGGATGGAAGCACGCCCCACGCAGATTGAAAGCAACAAGATGTGGCTAAGTTCATCCAAAATAACATCATTTCCACTACGGAGTCCCAAACGAGATCATTTTTTATAATGGCTTCCACTTCAAAAAGGAGGTGATAGACTTGTTAGAGAAACACTATGTGGCTTTCCATAAGTCATCTACATAATGACCGCAAACCAACGGAACTGTTGAGGCCGCCAACAAGAACATCAAGCACATTCTACAGAAAATAGTTGAGAGCTATAAGGACCAGCCAAATAAGGTGCCATTCGCACTGGAGTTATAGAACTTCAATCCTGACATCTACAAGGGCAACTCCTTATTCTCTTGTCTACTAGATGGAGGCTATTCTCGCCAATTGAAATAGAAGTCTCATCGCTACGAAGTTATGGCTAAGTGTCGATAGTAGAGAGGCAGACCGGCAGCAGAGCAGTTCGAAAAATGATGTTGTTTGATGAGAGAAGGTCAAAGCATTGTACTATGTTCGTGGTTAGCAACGAGGATTACTAGGGCTTTAACAAAAAGTTAAGCCCTAATCTCAAGGAGGGGGATTTGGCCGAAAGACAATCGAGCTCCCATCCATAATTCTAGGGCAAGTTCGCACCCAATAATTGACCGGTCCTCACATCATCAAATCTATCTGGTCGGGTGGAGCCGTTATTCTCATGGACCTGGATGACCTAGAATTTTCCCAACCAATCAACATAGACAAGTTGAAGAAATATTATCCTTGAGAGGCTTGCTAGGCCGAAAACCCGGGCGACCTAGGCAAATGTTAGAGCACAAAAAATTGGAAATAAAGAAAAACTGGGCTCGCAAGGTTGAAAACCTGGAAGGGCGGCCTTAGCAAAAGTTAGAGCGCGAAAGGAGAGAGTAAATACTCAAGTGAACCTAATCCTAACTACGAAGGCCCGATTCCCATCTTCGGATACGAGGCAACTTCATCTTGAAGTTCTAGAACACCTCCAACTCAACTATCTTGTGCATGTGTCCGATCGTCATCTTTGTTCTTTTTTATCCGAGAGTTCGGTTGTGATCTTTACTCGAAAGTTGGTTATATCACAGCAAAGGTTATTCACCAAACGCAATTTATGATCTTTGGATTCGTGGTTATACATCTCGAGGATTGGTTTCGTATGCGAGTAGGTGGTGATCCTTTTGAAAATGGTTTTTGGAAAGTTTTAATAAAAGTTGATTTTGTTCAAATTTTACCTTTACAACTTAGATCATTTTTGGACCAAAAGAAAAATTTTCTGCTCACAACTTTAATTTCATTGATTTCAATACAAAGTTCTCCAACTCTCTGCTGTAAATTAAAGTTTCTTTTATTACATCTTAAAAACTTGAAAAGAAAGATCAAAGCAATAAACTAGAGGTATAGATGAGTCAAGTGTTCCTACATCCCCCACTTGTGCTTGTGGAAGCTTCGATGCTAAGGTAGGCTCGATTGTGCCTCATCTCGAGCCAAGCCAGGCACTCGCCGTAAAGGGTACAATTGAAACTAGGGCAGAGGTCAAGTTCTCTCATCCTCCTAGCA
Source organism: Camellia lanceoleosa (assembly GCA_025200525.1). Classification (NCBI taxonomy): domain Eukaryota; kingdom Viridiplantae; phylum Streptophyta; class Magnoliopsida; order Ericales; family Theaceae; genus Camellia; species Camellia lanceoleosa. Next base: position 12,602,710 of record CM045768.1, read on the forward strand.
AGGAGGTACCTAGCCAAGTGTGAACCTCGCTTGGAGAATGAAACCGAGTACTCTACCCTCTCCTCTAGGCAAGTCTCGACATGCCCAAACTAACGCCCAACGAATCTAAAAGTAGAATACACAGGTGTCAAGCCAATTAGTCAATCCTGTGTTATCGAGTCCGTGCTATGTCAAGAGAAGACCTATTGCATATCTATTGGCACCACCACCCTCGTTAGGGAAATCCACTAGACTGGTGGAAGAAATAGCCTCGAGTTGAATATGCAGGCAAGAGTCCACTACTTTCAACTTATCTATTAGCCAACTGGGAGGCATGAAAGAAAAGAGAGATTAAAATAATAGAGAAATGTATGTTGAGAGAACAAGTAAGAAAAGGGCTTTGAGGGAAAAACAGAGCATGAGGCCGAAAGTGATGTGAGAAACACATATTAGAAAGGGTGGGAAACAATACCTAAAGAAGTAGTGGACTTCCGGGAATTTGATGGTCTTCGCCGATGGAAGACGCCTAAACCTATCAAAGTCTTGGCCAAGACTAAGCCAATGCAACTCTTGCCCTTTTCAAACCTTGGGCTATTTTAATCACCAATGCTAAGCCCGCCAAAATTTGAGGCAATAAGAAAATGAGCCAAAGATACATAAGCAAAGGGCGGTTGTCGAAAACCCCGCCAAAGAAGGTCGCCGTCACCAACATCAAAGAATCGGCGGATCAGCCGAATATCCAAATTTTTCGCTAGAACCAAAGATCAAGCCTCATTAAGAGTAAACCCACACATCTCCTCTAAAGTTTGATGTGGCCAAAACGGGTTGAGGTATGATTTCCTTCACGGATTCCATTAACACTTGAAATTCTTTAATTGTCGTGCATATCTCTTGTCCCTTGAAGCTAAAGACGCAGGTAATCTAAGTTCCAAAGATTCAGTCAAGAACATGAAGGAACGGAAAACAAAGTGGAGTTCGACTTAACAAAAAGTGCATTTATGCCGAAATCCTAAAATTCACTTTTTCTGAGTCAGCCCAAAGTTGCAATCCACCATGAGGTTTTGGGCAAGAATTGGCTCCATTTGTGGCAAAACAAACAGCCTACAATGAGTTCGGAGAAGAAATGATGAAGCCTCAAGCTTTTGTAGGAGATAAGGTAGTGAGTGGAAGTCCAAAGGTCAACAACTGAGGTTCTCATACAGGTGGTCGACAGTATTGGTGATGGTCGGTAGACCATTTTGAAGGCCGACCACCACCTCTCGATGGCCGACAATCTCCACCTTTGCTCGACAGTCCCCTTTTCAGGCTTGTTGTCCACTTTTGTGCTGAACAGTGCTGGAAGCATGTGTTTTGTTTTGCTCTTTGTGTGTTTTAAGGTCTTGTTTTGAGTCCTTTTGGTTTTGGCAAGTTTGTCGAGTTGTAGTTGAGTTGTTTTATTTATCGAGTTGTTGTTGCGTTGCTTATTGAGTTGTATATTGCATTTTGTATTTCGGTTGTTGGTCGGTTCATTACCCGATTAAGAACATTGTTTCAATCAAGAGTGCTCTTTCAATTCGATTCCATGTCCATTTCAGTAATATGGTAATTATGATGCAAAATAATCACACTTTTCATAAAAGTTGCTGGTTTTTATTTCGATCATGTTATTTTACAAAAGTAGAGTACAAGTTTTTAAAGCAAATAAAACCTGTCTGTAGTTACAATGTGCTAATGCTATAAACACAAAGAAACTAAGCAATAATACAAAAAATCGGCGCCATCCGCCTCAGTTTGAGAGGTTCTTTCATCCTCTTCCTGAGGAGAGGACTTAGGCATGTCTCCATCTCGCCATAATCGTCAAGCACGCCGCGTAATCACCTTCAACCAGAGCCGATAGTATTCCGCCTCCGCCACAACTCGTCTCAAAGATCGTAACCTCCGCTTGAACCAAAGTCAGATTGCCACCCCCACTTTGACGATTTTGAATCCGGACCATCGCTTCCTCAGAGTCGCTTCGCCTCAACGCCATCATCGCTGAAATGGCTCGAGTGCCCTCCCACCTCGCACCCCTATCTCTACTCTTTTTTCTTTCTCCTCCTGTCGCTTCAGGAGGTATCGTGTTAGTGTTACAAATTGCCACCGATGCACCTGGTGATGGCGGATCTCAAAAGACGCTTGTCATCATATCACCTCAATATGTATCGATGCAAGCATGGTATGCAAGTGTATGTGTACGTAAATTAGATGCAATGTGTGTGAGTACAATGTGTGAATGTAGTGTATCGGATACACAGTGTCAAATGTAGTTTGGGAAAGATTACGCTTGAGATGTCAGTATCGCTGGAAAGATGATAGCATGAATCGCAAACTAAAGGAATTACCGATGCCATAGAGACCGAGTAGCGCCTTTTCCTCCTCGACCATGCCCATCGAGAGGCTATCAACTTAAGAGCGCCTCGTGGTACTCTATCGATGCTTGTAAATGCATTTTGATGATCAAGATAATGCAATAAACATATATAAATTGAAAAGTATGATGCAAATTGTAAAGTGCGGTCCATACCGAAGTCTGCCTTAAACCTCAACGAAGCTCGGAGTAGTCTCGCAGTTCGATCGAGCCGGTAACCATCATCAATGTGCCGCCAAGATATTAGTGCGAGGAAGCTCGCCACCGGGTCCTTTGCCTCATCTCGAAGTCCTCTCACCACAGTTCCCTAGTCGCCTGTCACTCTAGGCGCTCTCACGCAAAGAAGAGCTTCGTGATCCCTACCTCCACGAGCACTGCCGAGGTGGCATCAAATGCGTCTAAATGAAGGGTGTATAGTCGCCTCTACCGTAAGAAGTCGACATCAAGCCCACCATTAGCTCTGACCTCCTCAATGGATAGGTCGCCTAGGCTATGCCATCGTAATGATCGATCAAGCGTTGCCCACGCCTAGCGCATCGAACAATTTTACTCATAAACCAGCTTGGCAACCGGGCCTCCAATAGAATACTAAGCGGAAGTGCTCTCAGCCCCAAAGATATCGTCCCGAATGTCATCGCATCGCGGCCCATGGTCGCCACGTGATCCGCAAATAGAAGTCATAGTTGTCCAATTGTAATGTGAATCGTAATGTTAAAGTGAAAATGACTATGTTTTGGGTTACCTCATAAGTAGCCACTTCGGTCAAAATAGTGACAAAAGAAACTAAAGGTCTCACGTCCGACACTAAAGCCGCCATCATACCTCCATGAATAGGGGACCGCTAGGAAGCTCCTTCCATAGGCTGGGCGAGAGTCAAAAATAATCATACACTCATAGTCAATGAGAGTGCAAGATATTTGATCAATAATGTATGTGAACAGATATAGGAAATGTGAAGTAGAAAGCATACAAAGATGAACAGATGCGTAAAGTGCAAAGCGTAAAGCACATATGTTGAAATAAATGTAAAAGCAGAAATGCAAAGCGTAAAATGTAAAGTGTAAAAGGAACTGAGATCCATACCTCCTAGGCTCGCTAGTAGCCTCCCGATCAGTCTCCGCAGATAGAGATAAAGCTTATGTAGTCGCACAGTGGCGAGGCCACTCCTCCACTGTAGAAACACACTGGGAAGGGTCACTAGGGCGCCAAGCAGTACAACCCTATGATGTTCGCCTGCTCAATCAGGTAGTAACAAGGAGGAACATCAAAGCCTTGAGCATATTGCTTATCTCCTCCACTATTTCGTTGGCTCTCGAAAATGCTCACTAACCAAATTATATCTGACCATGGCTATTCGGAACAGAGGTGGGCGCTCTCCCAGAAGCTTGATCTAGGTTGTCTCCCACTCCTCCACATCAGGGGCGAAAGGTATTGGATCACCCCTATGTCTAAGCTTGTGATCATAGCAAAGTCGAGGAAGTCATCGCCATCTCCTCGACAAGGGAAAGGAGGAGTTAGTGTCCCACCATCTCTCCACTAGCACTTCGGCAAGTGGGCAAGGCTCGCTATAACTGCGGTCAATCCCGAGTGTATTGCTAAGGCTAGCCTCATCAACAATGTCATGGACTCTCAGGAGCTCAAGTACCAATAGGGCCGTCAGAGTCTCGTAGCCCCTGAGGCGGAGTCACCTGCAAGGCAGAGAATGTAACCGATAAGGCAATGATGAAAATACAGTCAGAAAATGCAATGCAAGAAAGACAAAAGGCGTAAACAGAGTTCATACCTCAACAGAAGGGATGAAAGGTGAAGTTAACCCTCAAGAAGAGGTCATCTAGCACACTATGAATAAACTCAAGAAAGCGCCCGATGCCTCTTCAAAGGCAAGATATGCGTCTCGGGGACGTGATACTCGCCGAATCA